>BQKN01065411.1:477059-515950 GCA_022839385.1 Asparagus kiusianus
TTGCTCATCCAGATCTGGTGCTCGGCGATCGTCAACGCCAAAAAAGGCAGGTGTTCGAGAGGACCGGATCTCAGATCTACGAGGCATACTTCGGATCAAAGCTTGGTCTTTGATCCCGAGGTTTGGGTGATTTGTTCCTTGGTGAACTAATCCCCCCCGGTTATTATTTCCTTAGTGAAATAATACCCGTCGTACTGCGTAGATCCGACTGGATTTTGATCTCACGGTGGTCCACGGATAAACCCCGGCGCAGGCAAACAACCCACACAAGCGAGCGACCGCAAAACAGGAGCTCATGATTTGTTCGACACAAAAGGAGAAAGTTGTAATCTTTTTTTATTTTTCTTTAATTTTCATTGTAACCGGATCTTATAAAAAGACCGGATCTTTGTAATCGATAAACTATTACAAGAGTGTGCAATGGAATCAATGAAGAAAGCAACGATTTTACCCGCGAACAACCTCGTTTATCGGGTATTAAATTTCAGTGGTTATGACTTCATCTACACACGTAAGATGACATTCTGACACAAGCTTAGATCTGTACAGCAAGGCATGTACAAGAATAGGATATGTATACCTTTATCATTTGTATTCCATGGTTCATATACATAGTCCTTGTGTTGGACTATAATCTATTAACGTCTTCATATTGGACTATAATCCATTTAAGTCCTCGTGTTGGACTATAATCCATTAAAATCCTCGTGTTGGACAATAATCCATGAGTCATCCAAGTCTGACCCTCCAAGCCGCGGGTCACCCAAGTCTGACCCTCCAAGCCGCGGGTCACCTAAGTCTGACCCTCCTAGTTATCTAAGTCTTATGTTGTATATGATGATCCATTAAAGTCCTCGTGTTGGTTTCTAAGCTCAAATATTGTATTCTTAGTTTATAGACTTAACAATCATCGTATACATATTTTATCAAGTCTATGTAATCATTGTGCAAAGTTTTAAAACATTGTTTATGTCAAAACATCAAACTTCATGTATATCACTTTTTCATGTTTTGAACACTTTTGCAAAATAATAAGATTTCACAATTGGGAAATACAAATTAGAAAATTCTTTTTGTAACATGTTCAAAATATCATTTGTAAACATTTCTCAAAGTTTCATCAAGTTTGGAATTGATTTGTTATGTTTAAAGGAATTTACAAATTCACGTTTTCGTTCGTGCACATGTTCGTGCATGTTTTACAAAACTGATGAGTTTTCACAAATGGGAAGAGATATTTAAAAAATTCTTTCTCTGACATGTTTATCTACATGTTTAGAAACTTTCCTCCAGTCTTTACTATTTTTGGAGTTGATTTACTGTGTCAAATTGATTTTACAAAATCGTCTATGTCTGCAGTTTTTCAGAAACTGTAAATCTATGTTCAAACATTTATTTCTCTCAACTGGGAAATGTTTTTTCAGAAATTCTTTCTCTAACATGTCATTCTACATGTCTACAACATGTCCACAAAAGTTTATAATTTTTGGAGTTCATTTACTATTTTAAATTGATTTTACAAAATAGCTATGCACTGCTACAGTAACTCCGATCGACCGGAAATGTCTCTGGACGTTACTCAGCTTTGCATATGGCTCCCGGTCGACCGTACCGGTCGACCGAAGTTACTGTAGCGTCCGTTTGCTACAGTAACAGCTAGTTCTGTTTTTTTGTTTATTTTAATATTTTGGGGGTGTTTTTATTGGTTTTTGGGGTTGTTTCATGAGCCTATATATACCCCATGCCCTCATACCTCTAAGGTTAATGAAGAGAGTTTTAAAACAAGTTTAAGAAAGTTTTAATCAAGGGTTTAAGTTTGTTTAAAGTGTGTTTATAAGCTTTTAAGCATTTGAGTGTTTTTTGGTTTTGTGAATCAATTCCACAAGAGCTTGAGGAGATCATCTATTGAAGTTTGAGCTTCCAACTATTCTCCCTCCATCTCTTGTCATCTATAGAGAAGTTTCCTTAAACTCAATTCTAGCATTTTATAAGTTTGTTCTTAATTTCATAAGCTAGATTTCATATTGAGTTTATATTGTTTTATCTCTTTGTTCACACACAACCTATTGAGCTTATTGTATTTGCATACATAGTATATTTTGGGTTGTGGGGTTTGTGACTTAGAGTTGTGCTTAATTGAGTTCTCACCTTGTTAGAGAGAAAAATCATTTGTTATATTGTGCTTAATTGTGAGGATTCACTTGTAATACACTTGTACACCGAGAGAAGTGTGTGGTGAGAGACGGGGTCGAATCCAACAGGAGTGGCGTCGGTTAACGTGCCTAGGGAGAGGTTGTAACCGAGTACTTGAGGAGGAGGACACGGGCTAGGACCAACACTTAGTGTGTGAGGTGTGATTGCATTGTGATTGTATTGTGAGGTGTAAACGTTGTTCGGGTGAACGTAGAAAGCCCGGTTGTGATAGTGGAGATCTCCTCGAGGTGAGGAGCGGGGACGTAGGTCGTGGGGACCGAACCTCGTAAACATATCCTTTGTTTGTGATTGCATTGGCGCACTTGTTTTCATATTCATATCTTACATCGCCATTGTGTATTGCTTGTTGATCATTTTGCCCTATCACATTTGTAGTTAATTTGTTTACCCCTTGTGTTAGTTTTATATCCTTGCACATACATTGTCTATATCTCTTTGTTAGGATTATCTTATTGTTTATATATCCTTACATATATTTCTATCATATAGGATATATCACCTTGTATATATTGCATATTCTTGCACATAACTCTTTGTATATCTATCTTGCAAGAATATATTTGTTAAGTATTTTTAATTAGCATTTAAATCGGATTAGATTAGCATAAGACCCTAATCACCCCCCCCTCTAGGGTCTAACAATTGGTATCAGAGCTTGGTGCTCTTTGATTTAAGGTCTAACCACCTTGAGTTAAAGATCCAAGTTATCTTTTTTGTACTAATCTAGTTATGATTACTTTTGTCTTGCTTGCATATTTTCATATATATATCATGAATATAAATGTATTTCGTTTAGGTTATGAATCAAATGTTGCTCCTAAATTCATCAATTTTCCCTATGCTCAATGGGCTTCTAGATTTAAACTATTTATTGAATCTAGAAATATCGACTTATGGAAAATTATTGATTGTGCTTATATTGTGCCCACATTGGAGAAATCCAAGTGGAGCAATCATGATAAGAAAATGTTTTCAATGAACAAGCTTTTGTTAGAATTTTTGCTTAATGCTTTTGACTCATCCTTTTCTAACAAATTTGTTCATTTTGATAGTGCTTACAAACTTTAGAAATTTATTAAAGCACATCAAGGGGACTTGGAGGTAATCCAACAAGCTTTGGAGGATTCTTCTTCAAGTTCATGTGGAGCATCATGCACACGGCCACAAGAGGATAACTCTTGTGTAGTAAGCGATTCCGATTCCGATAATGATTTATCTATTGATGAACTCGCTTGTGCATATGAAAGATTATCTCATGCCTATACTAAATTGCAAAATAATTTTATTGATCTTAAAAGCAAGCATATTAGTTTAAAATCCGATCATGAGTCGCTAGCTTCCAAATTTGATATTGTTGTTAAAGAGAATGCTATCTTGAAAGAAAACAATGAGTTATTAAGTTTGGAAAATAATAACATGTCTTCATCTATTGCTAGCTTAACTCATGCTAAAAATGATGCCATGATAGAAGTAGAAACTATTAGAAATGAGTTTAATTCTTTTAGAAATGATCATGTTTCATCTACTTCTATTTCCAATGCTTGTATGCCTAAAAATGAGTTGGATCATGTTAAGGAACGCATATCATCTTTAGATTCAACCCTTAAAACATGCATTGTAGATAATAAGAAACTTATGGACTTGGGTGCAAAGTCTCGTACTACATCTTCTAAACCCGTACACTTTGCACACTTGTATAGCAAAGCTTATAAATGTTCTATTTGCGGTCGTAAAGGCCATCTAGCTAAGTTTTGCTATGATGCACACAAACATAATAATGTCAATGCTCCTTGTGCATCTCATGTAGCTTCTTCATCACATGTACACACACATGCACCCATCAATCATCATAAGCATGCTAATGTGTATCATTGTGATTTTTGTGGTAGAGTTGGTCACTTAGCCAAGTTTTGTTTTAATTTGCGAAAAGTTTCTAAATCGCAAAATATTTCAAGTAGACCAACATTATTTCAAAATTTTTCTCATTTGCAAAACAATCTTAAAAGACCACCTTTACTTGCAAATGTTCCTCGTGCACATCCACATGGTCAACATAACCAAAGGCATCCTCTTCATTGCACATATTGCAATCGAATGGGTCATTTGCATAATTATTGTTATGACCGGATCCGTGCACCATATGCGCCTAAGAGGGTTCATAACCCTAAGGCTTTGAGCTTTATTGATAGGGGTCATGTCCCTAAACAATCCGGCACTAAGAATGCTTGGGTGCCAAAATAATTTTTAAACCAAGAATTTTAGTGTTTTTATTTTTCTCCTTCTTGGTTTTGAAAAAATGTATTTTAAACTTTTATGAAAACAATTCCTTATTGGTTAAAATCTTTTGTTTTTATGATTATTGATTTTGCTTTCATGAGAGGTTTTGCATTTATATAACCCTCCGGGTTTATTGGGTGTTTATTCCCAAATCATGTTTTCCGGATGCTAAAATGATTATATGGGTTGGAACAAGCTTAAGAGCTTGATATATTGTTGCCTCTCTTGTAATTCTTTTGTTAAAGATTTTGTTTTGATTGGTTGCTTCGAATTCATTATACTTCACTTATATGATGATATTTATGTGTTTGTGCTTATGGATCATCTATTCGTGGTTTATAATGTATTCTATGAGTGGTTTGATCAAGTTCTTCATTGATCAAACATCGTTTTTGGATATAAACTTTGGTTTATGATTTCTTTTGGTTGATTTGTTTTCATTTAAAAACTTTTTGCATGATTCTCATGTTCCTCTTCTTTTGATTTCATAAATCTATTCATTTATATGGTTTTTGATATGAGACACTATTTTTCATATTGATATACTCATATGTGTTCTCATTATCTTTTTGTATGTGAGTTGTGTTTAGCATGTTTTTATGCTTGCTCACACATGTTTTGCCATGATCTTCATTTCATATTTTCTATATGGCTTTTTGATAGGGGGAGCATTCCCTATACTTATTTGATACTCACCTATGCTTATTGATAGGGGGAGCTTTCGCTCTCTTAATTCTTTTGTCCCCTTTTTGATGTTGTCAAAGGGGGAGAAATATTGTGAGTATATTCTTTATTGTTTATATGCATGATATTTTATACATTGTGTATTCATTTTCCTTCATGCATATATCCTTTTTTTTGTAAATTGTTTGTCATCATCAAAAAGGGGGAGATTGTTGGCCTTCTTGTTTTGATGATGTTTAACAAACAATTTACTTCTAATGTTGTTTGTCTAGTATTTGTGTTTTCTTATTCATTATAGACAAACAACAAGTTGGAGGATGGATGGAATTGCGCTTAAACGAACATATCCAATGGAGTTTGGTGGAATAGTGGTTGAAGCTTATGCATTTCAAAGTTCAAGATCCAAGTTTAGCTTTATCCGCAAATATATCAAGTCAAGCCTATTGAAGATCAAGATCAAGCTTTGGTATATTTAGTTTAGGTTTTATATTATGTGTGTTAGATACTCTAAGCTCAATATCACATACACACACGTATTTGGTTTCTATGCATATATATAGTTATATATATACATACAAGTGTTTTAGATTTTGATGTTTGTATATACATACACGTATTTGGTTTCTAAGCTCAAATATTGTATTCTCAGTTTATAGACTTAACAATCATTATATACATATTTTATCAAGTCTATGTAATCATTGTGCAAAGTTTTAAAACATTGTTTATGTCAAAACATCAAACTTCATGTATATCACTTTTTCATGTTTTGAACACTTTTGCAAAATAATGAGATTTCACAATTGGGAAATGCAAATTGGAAAATTCTTTTTGTAACATGTTCAAAATATCATTTGTAAACATTTCTCAAAGTTTCATCAAGTTTGTAATTGATTTGTTATGTTTAAAGGAATTTACAAATTCACGTTTTCGTTCGTGCACATGTTCGTGCATGTTTTACAAAACTGATGAGTTTTACAAATGGGAAGTGATATTTAAAAAATTCTTTCTCTGACATGTTTATCTACATGTTTAGAAACTTTTCTCTAGTTTTTACTATTTTTGGAGTTGATTTACTGTGTCAAATTGATTTTACAAAATCGTGTATGTCTGCAGTTTTTCAGAAACTGTAAATCTGTGTTCAAATATTTATTTCTCTCAACTGGGAAATGATTTTTCAGAAATTCTTTCTCTAACATGTCATTCTACATGTCTAGAACATTCCCACAAAATTTTATAATTTTTGGAGTTCATTTACTATTTTAAATTGATTTTACAAAACAGCTATGCACTACTACAGTAACTCCGGTCGACCGGACCGGTCAACCGGAAATGTCTCTGGACGTTACTCAGCTTTGCATATGGCTCCCGGTTGACCGTACCGGTTGACCGAAGTTACTGTAGTGTCCGTTTGCTACAGTAATGACTAGTTCTATTTTTTATTTATTTTAATGTTTTGGGGGTGTTTTTATTGGTTTTTGGGGTTGTTTCATGAGCATATATATACCCCATGCCCTCATACCTCTAAGGTTAATGAAGAGAGTTTTAAAACAAGTTTAAGATAGTTTTAATCAAGGGTTTAAGTTTGTTTAAAGTGTGTTTATAAGCTTTTAAGCATTTGAGTGTTTTTTGGTTTTGTGAATCAATTCCACAAGAGCTTGAGGAGATCATCTATTGAAGTTTGAGCTTCCAACTATTCTTCCTCCATCTCTTGTCATCTATAGAGAAGTTTCCTTAAACTCAATTCTAGCATTTTATAAGTTTGTTCTTAATTTCATAAGCTAGATTTCATATTGAGTTTATATTGTTTTATCTCTTTGTTCACACACAACCTATTGAGCTTATTGTATTTGCATACATAGTATATTTTGGGTTGTGGGGTTTGTGACTTAGAGTTGTGCTTAATTGAGTTCTCACCTTGTTAGAGAGAAAAATTATTTGTTATATTGTGCTTAATTGTGAGGATTCACTTGTAATACACTTGTACACCGAGAGAAGTGTGTGGTGAGAGACGGGGTCGAATCCAAGAGGAGTGGCGTCGGTTGACGTGCCTAGGGAGAGGTTGTAACCGAGCACTTGAGGAGGAGGACACGGGCTAGGACCAACACTTAGTGTGTGAGGTGTGATTGCATAGTGATTGTATTGTGAGGTGTAAACGTTGTTCGGGTGAACGTAGAAAACCCGGTTGTGATAGTGGAGATCTCCTCGAGGTGAGGAGCGGGGACGTAGGTCGTGGGGACCGAACCTCGTAAACATATCCTTTGTTTGTGATTGCATTGGCGCACTTGTTTTCATATTCATATCTTACATCGCCATTGTGTATTGCTTGTTGATCATTTTGCCCTATCACATTTGTAGTTAATTTGTTTACCCCTTGTGTTAGTTTTATATCCTTGCACATACATTGTCTATATCTCTTTGTTAGGATATATCTTATTGTTTATATATCCTTACATATATTTCTATCATATAGGATATATCACCTTGTGTATATTGCATATTCTTGCACATAACTCTTTGTATATCTATCTTGCAAGAATATATTTGTTAAGTATTTTTAATTGGCATTTAAATCGGATTAGATTAGTATAAGACCCTAATCACCCCCCCTCTAGGGTCTAACAGGTCAGACTTGGATGACTCGTGGCTTGGAGGGTCAGACTTGACTGACCCGCTGCTTGGAGGGTCAGACTTGAGTGACCCGCATTTTTTGATCTTTTCGGTCGCCGTCATGGACTTTGGCCTCCATACCTTATGCAGTCTTGGTGGTTTCTTTTTCACTTCTTTCTTCTGTAACTTTTTGGCTTCTTACACAAGTATTCTCGCGTGCACAAGCAATGTGCGGCGTTTCTGGATTCGCTCCTCAAGAGTTGAACGGTTCCTTTTGACTTGGATCCATTCACTTGTTGATGATTTGGAGGAGGAGGCGTTTGCTCGCTGCTGTGGAGGTTGGCGTCTTTTGGATTTCAAATCTGCTTCGTAGGGAATCCCATCAACTGGCTCCAAATCCTTAGCAAGTTGGCACGCAAGTCGTTGGCGTTGCCTTTGGCGTGCCCTCTTTGATAGAGTTGGCGCGTCTTCAGCTATCAACTCCTTGATGGAGGAAGGGTCCAGATCTGCGGCTACAGCCTCGTTGGTGGCCGGAGGGGCGTTGCGAAGCTCAAGTGTAGCAGCGGCGAGGAGATCTTCTTTTTGGATCTTCGAACCCAAACTCCAGTAAGCTTTCTTAGAGGAGGCCTTCCTACATATGCGAGGAGAGGCGGATCTAGAGGAGGAGGATAAGTACTCCTCGTACTTTTGCTGATCGAACTCATATTCGACCTCTTCTTCAACCGGGATGAGGATTTGAGGTTGTGACACATCAGCCTTCGCAAAAAGGCTGTCAGCTCCCGCTGTGGTCGCCAGTTTGTTTTCGTCAAAAGTAGTCTTCATTATCGACTTCATTACAACTTTGATCGTTTACAATTAATTTAAATAAGAAAAATAAAGATTATAACTTTCTAGAAAATAAACACAAGAACTGTTTATCAACTCTTACTTGCGTGGGGTCTTTGCCTGTGCAGGGGACGTCGATATCCGTAGACGATCGCGGATCAGATCTGGTTGTCGAAAAATTGATAGAGCTCCTGCTTCACCAAGGAAGTATTCGCTTGAAGCACTAAAATCGACCAAGCAAAATTAGTAGCTCTTCTCGAGATTAAGACCAAGCCTAATCTCAAGGAACGGACAGGAGGAAATACAGGTTCAGATCCTTCGAAAGCCTTCCTCTTTATGCTGAAGTTCGCCGATATCTGACTTGCCTTTGCTGTAAATTCGTGCTCCTTCGACTCCTCAATCCAGCAGCACCTCGTCCTCTTGATCAATTCACCCCCTGTGAAATGAGCTCCTAGGCCTGTATTTATAGGATTCGGTTGGGGGTATTTGGATAAGAATGAGTGATTTGGACTTATCTTCAGTTAATAACGGCCTAACCATGTTTGTGGATAATATCCAATCAGTTAGGAAGCTCTGGAATGAACAAACTCTGAGAAAACAGCGCAACACGCCCTGCTGACCCACGGGAGCGCGGGTCAGCGCGGGCTGACCCACGCTGGCACGGGTCGGCGCAGGAGTTTTGGCCTTTTGCTGAACTCTTTGGTGTTTTCCCGTATTTCGGGACTTGTATTTTCTGTCGTTTTGCGTATTTGATCGTCTGATTGACTTGCATGCGTCGTTAACTTGCTTCATGCATTTGTTAGCTTCTTTACGGCACTTGGAGTTGACCGACAAGTGCGGCGGGCGCTTGGAGCTGACTGATGAGTGCGCGGGCCAACAGCTCCGATAAGCGTGCGGGCCACTCCGGTAATCCTTCTTGACTCGGATGATGACGTTCATCGTCTTCTCTTTGTCTCGAGCTTTATGCGGGAACCTATAGATATTTTTAAACACCTATAATATATATATTATATATAACTAATAGATTATAATGTTATTTATTATACATATTTATAATATATATTATATTATAATACTTATATATTATTTTCAAATAATAATATATTTAATTATTTTTATATAAATATGTTATTTTTATTAATATATTAATCTTTAATTAATAATAATGTACTAACATTTTATTTTTATAATATAATATACTAATATGATATTATTACTGTATTAATCTTTGTTGTAGTATATGTAATTTATCATTAATAAGTTATTTACTTTTTAATATATAATTATTTTATCATTATTTTTTACTGTAATATTATTATTTATTATACAATATGTTATCGATACATTGAATATATTAATACTTAATCTTTTATTTTAGAAGAGTTATTATTTTATTATTTAATATTATTATTATGTAACATGTTAAAATTTTTAATATATTATACAATATATTATTCAAGCATTAATGATATATTTTTTAATTAAATAATATAATACAATAAATTTTTATTATATAATTCAATATTATATCATTACTATAGGTTTATTTATTAATAGTAAATTATTATCTGTTGTTTTATCAATATATTTTATTTTATAATTATTTACTATTAATTTAATATATATAATATAAATAATAGTATTTAAACTATAATTACTATATTATATTAATTATAATATTATATATTATTAATTAATGGTATTAAACATAGTATTGGTATAGTAGGAAATTAATATTATAATGTAATATATTAACTAATTAATATATTAAATAATAATTTAATATTTTATTGCATTATAATTTAATTTAATAATATATTATATTATATTGTATTATATTACGTTATGTAACAAATATAACATGTTTTTATGTTATTATTATATTTTTATTAATATATTTAATTTATTATTATTTACTATTGATATCCTATTATTATATTATATTAGTTATAATATTATATGTGGTATTAATTAATGGTATTAAACATAGTTTTGATATAATTGGAAACTAATATTATAATGTAATATATTAGATAATATAATTTAATATATATTATATTATATTATGTTATATAGTGAATATATAATATTAAATATATTATTAATAAACTATAGTAGACATTATTTTAATATCTTTGAAACTCAAAACACAAACACCAAACTTGAAACACCTTTTTGGTGTTTTGAAATAAGTGTTGTATTTTTGGTTTTTGATATCGTAGCCTAACAAATACACTATGATTTCCAAACACGTGGTGTTCTGTTTCTAGCAATGTAATGACCGTAAATTTCTAATACGGGTTTAAATAATTTCCTAGTATTTAAATATTAAATATTATTTTTCTAAAAGAGTATTTGTATTTTTCCTAATTTCTCTAGAATTTTCTACGATTTAAAAATACGGTATTATTTTATTTTAATGGTTTTGCTAATTATAAATTTAATTGTTTCGGTAAAATTTTTAAATTAATAGTTAATTATTCATTATTGTTATCGTTATTGTTATTTTAACCATAAATTTTAATATTTATTTGAATAAATTTTATGATATTTTTAAATTATTTAAAGGGGTATTTTTCCCTTTGTTTTTCTTCTCACCGGTATTTCACTATGTATCTCTCTCTCTCCTCATCTCTCTCTCTCCCCTACCCCCACTTCCCCAATTCACTCCCTAAATCCCGCACTCCCATCACCTCGTGTTTCCCCCAACTCCTCCTTAAAAATCCCCACGTCACTCTCATTTCTCTCTCTCACACACTCAGTTCTCACCCTCTCTCGATCACTCACATCTCTCTCTCTCTCTCTCTCCCTCCCTCCCTCTCGTTCTCATCTCACTCCTGCCCCCTCTCTCTCTATAACCAACTCCCCAGTTCCTCTACTTCATCACCACCGCCACCACCGTACTCGCCCCTTGACCGCCGCCTAAGACCCGCGCCTCCTCCAGCTCGCCGCCGCTCCTCTTCGCCCTCGAGCTCAGTCCAGCCCCTTGACCGCCGCCTGAGACCCGCGCCTCCTCCAGCTCGCCGCCGCTCCTCTCCGCCCTCGAGCTCGAGCTCGACACCACGAGCTCAGTCCAGCCCCGCTCCACCACAGCGAGTCGTCGTGCCCAGATCCGCCGCCCAGACCAGCTCCGTTCCCCTCTCCTTCATTCTCCGACCCGCTACCCTCCAGTCCATCCTCCTCATCTCGCCGCAACCTCCTCCGATGCTGCCGCTCGCCCTTGGCCCGAGCTCCGACCATCGAGCTCTTCCTCCGACCGAAATCCCGCCTCCAGCTCGCCGACCCGAGCTCCGACGCCAGCCCCATCGAGCTCCTCCCTAAATCCAAGACCTCCAGCCAAGCTCCCCCACCACCTCAGTCACCGCCGCCACCCCCAACAACTGACGACAGCCGCCGAGAGCCCCACTCACCTCCACCTTCACCATCGAGCTCTGACCTGAGCTCATACCCTCCGACAGCCCCGACCCCACTCTGCTCTCTCTCCCCATCACCAACGCAGCCACCATCACCTCCTTGGACTCGCTGTCGTCGCCTCCCGAGCTCGCCGCCAACCAGCGCTTCCATCGCACGCCACCTGTTCGACTATATGCCAACGCATATCCTGTGCAGAACCGCCACCTTTTAATCGCCAATGAGCCCGTCGGAGCCCCCGAAACATTCCAACGAGCCTCGTAGGCAAGATCCTACTTGCTCAGATCTGAATTTTATATCTATTATGAATTATCTGTAATTTTAGTTCTGATATATTTATCTGCATGGGATTGTTTGATGAATAATATTAGATAAAACATAATTATGTGATAAATAGTATTTTCAGAATAATTAAGATAAATTAAAAGAATTTATTTCGGAAGCAGAATCTTTTTTGGACAATTATATTAATTAAAAAGAATTTATTTGAGAACAAAATCATTTTAGAAAATTTATAATAATTTAAAAGGAATTATCTTGAAAAAAAGGATCATTTTAGAATAATTATAATAATTTTTAGAAATTATCTTGTGAAAGAAATCATTTTAGAATGATAAATATAATTAAAAAGAAATTATTTTAGGAAAATAGACTATTTTGAGTTAATAAGAATTTATCTTATAAAAAACTATTTTTGAATTTATGAATTTATTATTTTAAAAGATTATTTTTAGAATTATTATAATGAGAAAATAACTTATTTTGAAAAAGGGATTATTTTGAAAAACTCATTTTGTAAAAGAAATTATTTTGAAGTAAATAAATTTATTATTTCAGAATATAATTTTAGAATAATTTTATGATTCAATTCTTAATTTTGATTATCTGATATGCTATGATATTATTGTATATGATTAGTTGCATTGATTGTTCCTTATTGTGATTGAGAATTGTTAGTAGTTTATGATTAGAATGACCTGTGTGACGTGAGTAAGACCTAGAGACTCGTGTGTTGTTGACTTAGAAAAGTGAGAAGAGTTGGGATGGGAAAGTCATGGTTCATGTAATTGGATAAGACTGTTGAAATATCTTCCAGGTTCGTACCAGTGAATCGGTGTCGCCACTGGGGTTGGTTTGTTGAGCCACAGTGGATCGGTGTCGCCACTGGGGCTGGTTGGTTAGGTCAAAGTAGATCGGTGTCGCTACTTTGGTTCATGAATTTATTTGATTGAATGCACATGAGGGTTTTCTTATTTGGATTATTTCGCTCGACGTACTACGTCTCGAGTTGTAGATTTTTAAGTATTAATTTCATCTAGTGTATGACCTTGTGACTTGGATGATTTTTTATCGCTAGCTACATGATCGACTCGTTACTTGATTGATTTTGTTGAATTTCCAGTTACACGTCCTTTTATCATTTCTTTTATCGTATCGATTTCCGCTTTAGATTTTCGTTTGTTCTATTTTCTTTGTGGGGTCTTGCCGTGTGCCATACACGCTGACGTACACCTGTTTTCTCTGGTGTACGTCAGACTTAGAGAAAGAACAGGTTCAGCAGGAGCCCGAGTACTCTCAGCAGGAGTACCTAGCGAACGGAGCAGAAGAAGAACTGAAGCTTAGTTATTCCTTTCAGTTTTCCTTTGTAGCAATTTCTTTTCCTCTTGATCATTGTATTTTACATTTCCCCAGTATTCATTTGTTCAGATGGTTTTGTATAAGGGCATGTTGACCCGAACATTATGTCTCGGATGTTATCCCATTTGTGATATGTATTATTTAATTCTGTGTTGTTCATTATATTCTTGCTATATGTGATCGGGGACCTGTGACTTCGCATTGTATTTATTTCTAGACGCTTACCGTATTGGATTGAGAAGAAAAGAAAAGAAGAAAAAAAGATAGTGTATATTTCTTCTCAATCTAATACGTCGCGGGCTTGTTCACGTTCTGATTCTCGAGTATTTTGGGAAGCGGGGCGTGACAAGCAAAAACACCATGAAAATACTAAAAACGTCATGTTATCCAAATGCTACCTAACTAATTCCTAGAGTAACTGCCCTTATTCATGGTCATTGGTTAATCTCATTTGAGGTGACAGAGTTCTATCAAGCATAGTGAACAGAGAGGGAATGGCTATCAAGGCAACTTCCATCGTCATTCGTCAAAGTGTGAAACTAGCACATCAACTTTGAAGCGACATCAACTAATTGCAAGCAAAATGGCAAATCTATACGCACTGCTTATTGTTTTTGCACCTTGTATTTTTGCTTCTCCATTCTTGGTTTATCGATGATCAAGGAAGTCATGGAAGTTGACAATCAGATGGATAGGTTATCAATTTGATATCTTCTAACTTGATAAGTTGAGGATTGATATGATCCGAGTCAATCATCTCTTATTAGAAAAAGTGTTTGAAGATTGAGTCGGGCTGGAGCAAGACATGGTATCGGAATTGAGATGAGCTCGGTCGTCATTGGCATTAGCTACCTATTCAAGCTTTGTGGGTCATACTTAGAGACGCGGCCTAGTTTAAGTAGACTAAGTGTAGAAGTCATACACTTTGGCAAGCTAAGTGGGTTTACCTTTTGGCCGAGTCATTTTGGTGGTGCAGCATGGTTTACCTAGCCCGATTGCAAACTCTGGGTTATATGCATAACAACGTGACACAAAAATTAAGACAAGATTAGTGAGATTTTAACGTAAATGATAGCTTACTGCAAAATTATACAAACTTGAGGGAGAATAAGCAATCAGATGTTCCAAGTCAAAAGTCTTGAGCTTGATTTTCATCTTCAATTTGATGGTGAAAAGGGAAAGAATTTTACCATTTCTCAAAGATAGGTTAGAACTAAGATAAAAGTGAGAACACATAGGTTTCGTGGAGAAATAAATTCCTTAAGTCTGGTTCAGGCCTGACTCATCTATCGTTAAAGATTCGTAAACGACTCATTAAAGGAGGAATTTGAATCCTATCAAAACCACTTCTATAGGAGTGGAGAACTTTACACCATAAATACAATAGCTAAGCTTTCCAAATTAAATCTCTAATCACTCATGAATGATATAGATAACCCTATTTTTTTGGGATGTTCTCATTAGGGGTGAGCACACAGCCGGTTTAGTCCATTTTAACTATTTTTTATCAAATTGAACCGAACTGAAATAGATTTAAAATCGAACTGAACCTAGTCAAATCAGTTCTGTGTGGCTCAGTTTGATTTGTTTGGTTTGGTCATAGACATATCAAGTTATAGAATTTCAGATAAAATATAACACTTTTAATACTTCAAACCTCGCACTCATCTTTATATTCCAAGTTAGAGCAAATTCATCAAGTCAACTACTTTACAAATTAAAATCGAACACTTATCTATTAACATATATAAAAATATTAGTATAATTTATCTTTCATCCAAAAAAAGTAAAAGTTTTTAAACATTGCGTTGGGACTGGGCATTTTTGGTTATTTCAGTTTTAAATATTTTAGAATCAAAACCAAACTGAACCAAAGTTTTTTCAAATCGAACCAAGACAGCGAATACGATCAGTTCGGTCGGTTTATTTGGTTTGCACCGGTTATTGTTCACCCCCGGTTCTCATAGAATCTCTACTAAGGGGGGTTATTCATTGGGATAAATATTGGGATAATGGGATAATTTTTGGAACAATATCTTTTGGTGTTATTCATTGGTGTAATTGGAACGGGAGCCAACTTTGTGGTGTTATTGGTTTGTTGGAGTAATTGTGGGACAAATACCTCACTTTCCCCCAAATTACCCCACCTATATAAAGAGTTTTCAGCCCCCACCCCCAAAATTACCCCCATTTTGTTTCCTGGAACAAGAGGGGGAAAAATTTACCCACGATCGTCATTCTGTCAGGGATGGGAGATCAATCTGGAGAACAAGCTTGAGAAGTTGAACCTGTCAATTGCGTTGGAGCTCGAAGTGTTAGTTCAATCCTCCAGTGTGCTAGTTCTGTCCACTATCATTTCTATTTGTACAAGCTCGGAGGAAGGAAGCCTTGAAGGAAGCCTGTACGGGAGGTGATCAAGTTTGAACCTGTCAAGTGCAGCTGGAACCTGTCAAGTGCAATGAGCAGCTGGAACCTGTTAAGTGCAATGAGAAGGTTGAAGCTGGAGAACATGGAAACAAGAGTTTGAAGTGATGCATAAGACCTGGAGCTGTTACACAATGCTTTAGATTGTAATAAATGCTGAGAGTTAGTTAGGAACAGAATTAACTATTTCTGCTGGAGTTGTTACACTGTGTGCACGTTTTGGTGCACGTTTCTATTTTCTCTGTGTTTTGATGAGAGTTGTATAAATGAGAAGTTGTAACATTGAATAAGGATATGAATGAAATTAGAATTGTTCTCTTCTTCCCAAACACAATCTCAATTCTCTCTGTTCTCCTTCTCCTTTAATTCTCTCTCAACTCTCTCTTGCAAATTCTTCTCAACCTTGTTTCAGGCTCATCATGGCCAGAAACAACAACACCAGATTCAATAGAGGATTTGGATCCTCATAATTGGTATCAGAGCAAAGCTTATTCGATCAACAATGGAAGGCAAGAATGATTAGGATATCTTCTCAGCTGGAAGAGAATGCAAAGCTTCTTCAAGAACTCAAGAACTCCAAGAATCCTCTCAGACAGAAGGGTGCAGATCAGGATTCTCCACCAAATTGAATCCTCTTCATCACCATTCACAGAATGCTCTATCCCATAACCGAGGGAGTGTTGCATCAAGTGTTTTCTCCATATGGGTTTATCGAGAATATCGTCATCCTTCAGAAGTCAGCTGGCTTTCAAGCTCTTATACACTTTCAATCATAGCAAAATGCGGTGGAAACAATGAATTCTTTACAAGGGCGCAACATTTATGATGGTTGTTGTCAATTAGCCATACAAATTTCCAACCTCAATGATCTCGACAAGGAGCAGGTTCCTCAATCTTTCCTAGTCTCTTCAACTCAAATTTCTTCTTCCAAGAAAACCCAACAAAGGTGTTCGACGAAAGAGCCGTTGAGATCCATCAAGAACCTACAGGGAACTTTCAAGTGATCGAAGAGGTTATCATCCCTTCCTTTGTCCCATAGTTAAAATGGGTAGAATAAAGAGAATGTGGGTATTGAAAATTTTGGTGTGGAATTGGTCAAAGAGAAGAATAATGGTGAAAAGAAAAGAGGGAAAAGAGATGGGCTTGGAAATTTGAAGATTTTCAAGAAGGATGGTGCGCAGACCCCTGCCAGTGATAAAATCTATGAGTATATTTTGTTTCGGGAAAGTGATATCAAGGATCTACAGGTTAAGTCATCGCCTCCACCTGTTCAAACTACTTTCATTCACAATGATCCTGCTATTATTCAGTCACACTATTCTCATCCTGCATCTACTTCGGCTACATTACCTTCTACTGGATATGGAGTTGTTGCTGCTCTTAGTTCCAATACAACTCAGCTGGGACTTTCAAGGTTAGCTTTCCAAGGTGGTCTACCCCTTCATTGGCCTGGGGGAAGCATAGGGTCCTGGGGAGGCGAAAATGGTAATGAATCAGATGATAATTTGGAAGATGATGATGTTAAAACTCATCAATCTGAGATCAAGAAGACAGAGAATGCGGCTGTTGAAAATCTTGGGGCGGAAATTGTAAAGGAAAAGGAAAATTTTGAAAAGAGAAGGGGAGAAAAAGATGGGCTTGTGAATTTTAAGAATAAAGAAAATGTGGGTATTGGACATTTTGGTGTGAAAAGGGAGAAAGAGAAGAATAATCTTGAGAAGAAGAAGAAACCGCCATGGCCAATCTCAAGCAAGAGAAAGCCAAAGTTTAAGAAATCGCCACGACCAATCTCAAGCAAGAAGAAGAAGACTAAGAAGATGGAGTTGTATGATTTGAACAGATCGCCGGAGGCTCAGGTTTTTTCAACGGTGCCTCCTGAGGGGATCTCGAGGGCCGAGCTCGAAGAAAAAATTGGATGTCAGATTTTCAAGATTGGTTCATTCCAAGCAGTCAAGAATAAATGGGTGGAGATTGGGAAACAATGGGTCTCCAATAAGGTTAAAAAAAGGGGAAAACAGAAAAAGAAAATAGAGGTGACAAAAGAATTTGAACAAATCTACGTCACTGGAACCAATTTTCGTATTCAATCAACATTTTATGGACCACCACAAAGAGTTTTGTCTAGTTTCCTGCATTCCTTTATGGACAGCAATCGTGCTAGTGTTCCATTCCCTCCAGCAGCATTGCCAGCTATTGGGTTGTCGGAAGCAACAAACAATGCATACGTGATCATAGACTTCGTAGTTGCATCATGGCTCGTCATATTTTTGCTGATAAGAGTGAAGACTACATCAATGCGCATGTAACTGCATTACCAGTCATTGTTAAAATGTGTAGGCAGCTGAATAAGCCAGTCATTGTTGTCTCTCAACTCCTGGAGTCTATGATTGAGTATCCTACACCTACACGAGCTGAAGTTGCTGATGTTTCTGAAGCTGTAAGACAAAGGGCTGATGCATTGATGCTTTCTGGTGAGTCTGTCGTGGGCCAATACCCAAAAAAAGTTTTAACTGTTCTAAGAGGTGTGAGCCTAAGGATTGAACGATGGTGGAGAGAAGAGAAGCGTCGTGAAGCTATGAAGCTCCCGAATGTGGCATCATCTTTCACGAATAAAATCTCAGAAGAGATTTGCAATTCAGCTGCAAAAATGGCGAACAATTTGGGGGTGGATGCTCTCTTTGTTTACACAAAGACTGGTCATATGGCTTCTCATCTTTCTCATTGTCGCCCAGACTGCCTAATCTTTGCCTTCACAAGCTCAACATCAGTGAGGAGATGCCTAAATCTTCAATGGGGCCTCAATTCCTTCCATCTCAGCTGCTCTGATTGCTATAGGAGGTTTCCTATAGGGAACCTTGAGACAATGTCCAAATTAAGAGGAGGGAATTGTCAGGGATGGGAGATCAATCTGGAGAACAAGTCTGAGAAGTTGAACATGTCAATGCGCTGGAGCTCGAAGTGTTAGTTCAATCCTCCAGTGTGTTAGTTCTATCCACTATCATTTCTGTTTGTACAAGCTCGGAGGAAGGAAGCCTTGAAAGAAGCCTGTACGGGAGGTGATCAAATTGGAACCTGTGCAGCTGGAACCTATCAAGTGCAATGAGCAGCTGGAACCTATTAAGTGCAATGAGAAGGTTGAAGGTGGAGAACATGGAAACAAGAGTTTGAAGTGATGCATAAGACCTGGAGCTGTTACACAATGCTTTAGATTGTAATAAATGTTGAGAGTTAGTTAGGAACAGAATTAACTGTTTCTGTTGGAGTTGTTATAGTGTGTGCACGTTTTGGTGCACGTTTCTGTTTTCTCTGTGTTTTGATGAGAGCTGTATAAATGAGAAGCTGTAACACTAAATAAGGATATGAATGAAATTAGAATTGTTCTCTTCTTCCCAAACTCAATCTCAGATCTCTTTGTTCTCCTTCTCCCTCATTTCTCTCTCAACTCTCTCTTGCAAATTCTTCTCAACCTTATTTCAGGCTCATCATGGCCAGAAACAACAACACCAGATTCAACAGAGGATTTGGATCCTCACACGTTCTCGAGCTTGATCGCCCGCTCCGCCGTCGCCGTTCTCGAGGTCGATCGCCTGCTCCGTTGCCGTTCTCGAGGTCGCCCGCTCCGTCGCCGAACCCTAGCTAGTTCTTGCGATCTCAAGGCTGCTAGTTCTTGCGATTTCAATTAGTTTAAGGTACTTTTAATTCTTATTTGATGTTATACTGTGGGAAATTGAATTTTTTTAGGGTTTCCCCTCTTTTATTGCCCTAAGTTGGGGTTTATCCATCGATTTTGCCAGGGATTCAGGGATTGAACCAATTTCTAAACTTTAGGCATCAGCTTTTTAGTTTTTTAGGGTTAAAGTTCTGATATTGGGTTTAGTGATTGGCTTATAGTAAGAACTTGATTTGCCTATGTTGGCCATATCTTTTGTTTTCTGAGTGCATGAACCGCTTAATGTATACAAAGTACATATCCAACTAAAGAAAATATGCAATCTCTACATATTTCCTTACATCCATTCCGGTATTTTTTTTCCCATTTTTGATCCAGGACCTTTAGGCAAAGTACAAAAGTTTTATGAAAAATAGGTGTAGAAGGTGAACCTGGCAAAGATTTGAACCTTTTATCTGATTCTGATGATTCAACAATCAATACCATTAGATGACCAAAGAAATATTATGGATCATGGACTAGTTCTTGGGCTCAATTCTTGACTAGGTTTTGTATTTAACAATTATCCATATGAGCCAAATTTGATCATTCCTTCGAAAAAATTGAAGAAAAATCTATAGATCTAACAGGTCATTTCAGTGATGTAGGCTATTACAGAAACAAATATAAGTATTTTCCAATATAAAATTATGTCAAACTTGGCAAGCGGTTAGCAGCTACCATGAGAAGTTTTGGAAGGTATAACTGTGTCTAAATAGCAAAACAATTGAGAATTGTACGCTAAAAAGTTGTCTTTTTTTAATGAACTTATTAGATGATTTTTTTAACAGTGTGTAGTGAAGGGAATTTCTTGGCCAAAAACAACCAATCTCATGCACTTATATTAATTGACATGCAGGTTCTGTCTAGAGCTAAGGTATTAATTAACAGGAAAAAAAAACCATCGACATGCAATTCTTGGCTCCTTATCGGGGTACGAGGTACCACCTTAAAGAGTTTGGCCCAGCTAACAACCGTCAGCGACCACGCAATGCTAATGAGTTATTCAACCATCGACATGCATCTCTTAGAAATTATATTGAACGTATTTTTGGCGTTTTCAAGTCTAGGTTTACTATTTTTAAGTCTCAACCTCTAGGTTTTCCATATGAGACTCAAAAAAGTATGATCTGAGCATGTATGGGTCTGCATAATTTTCTGAAGATGGAGAAGTCTAACGATGACTTTGAAGTTTCTGATCTTCCTCCAAAGGCACCATGCAATATTGCTCCAATTGATGGTGATTCTGATGAGGACGATGACCTACAAACTCAACAAGCACAGCGGACACCTGCATCACATTGAAGATAACAAATGCCAAACACAATGTGGGAGGATGGGACAAACGTAGCCCAAGGAGTTTAGAGCAAAGTTATATGCCGATAGATTAATATTTGTAATAATTAAGATTCAAGTTACTGGCTAAGACTTTATTTGTAATAATTGAGACTTTATCATCATTATTGTAATAAATGTAGGAATGATTAAATAATTATTGCAGTTAAAAAATTTATTAATATAGCATAATATTTAAAATAAACTTCAAAATATTCAAAGATTGATTAATATTAATATTATTAATATTATTATTATTTATTTAATGTTTTGATGTAATATTAAGTAAACTTGTACTTAATTGATCTATAAATATCATATTATAAAAAGATGTCATATCAATTGTCCCACTCATTATCCCATTTTATCCCACTTTATCCAACTCAAATTATCCCATTAGGTAAAATTACCTCATTGGAACAATTTAATCCAACTTGCCCCAAATTACACCAATGAATAACCCCCCTAAAGGAAACACTTATTTCAAAATAGTTATAACATTTGGGGACCTTAGAGCAGTTTCAATGATTTGACGGACTGATATCATAATATTAAAGATTGAGGGGAGTTGTGGAGAGATCAATGGAGGAGGAAGCTCGAGATGAAGATCAAAGGGGAGAAGCTGCGTCAGCTTCAATCTTACTCTTTCAACCCAATTTCAAATCATCCAAGTTCACCCGAGCCCAGCTCGACAAATTCAAGGTATTCATCTCCCTAATCTCTCCTTAATGCTTTCAAAACCCTAATCCTGATGTAAGTTGTTAATATGGGGCTTGGGGCATGGGGCATGAGACATTTTGGTTATTAGCTCTAATTTGGAGAAAACCTAAGTTTAGACACGGTAAACGATATCAAATTTCTTTCTTAAAAGTAAGAGCATCTCCAACCATAAAACCCAAAATGGTGTAGTTTTTACACCAAGTTGGTGTAGTTTTTCCACCAAATCACTATTCCATCTCTAACCCATTACACCAAATGTTACACCAAAAAAAATATTCTTTTTATTATTCTTATCTTTTAATATTTTTATCTATTTAAAATATTTAACAAATTATATAATTATATAATACATTACATATAATTAATTATAATAATATATTTTATGAATAAAATAAAAATATAAAAATTAAATGCTAAATCAAATTAAAATATTATTTTCATAAATTCAACTAAAGATTACATTTAACATCACAAAAGAAAACATCACACTTGCAAGTAAAAAAATAAAAATAAATGGTGTACTTTTTCTTATTTCCTAATTTATTGCAATTAGTGTAATTTTTTTATGTCTTAATTTTTATGTTGTATTTTTTTATCTAAATGGTGTAGTTTTTCTTATTTTTTCATTTGGTTCTAGTCAAGGTTATCGATAGCGGATAGCGTCGTGTAGCGGTGAGGGATTGCTAAGGCTATTTCGGGCTATTACGGCAAAATAACGATAAAAAGTACAAAGTTAAATAGTGGTCTAATTTATATATCTATAAATACTAAAAAAATTAAAGAAAAATCTAAGAAATCTAAAAGTACATATTGGATTATTTAAAGAGATCATAAACATGAAATAGACATGTAACCATCACGTAATACCGAAGATGACTGGAGGAGTCAAAAAGTCATTGTCTTCGAGAAGAAGAGCTTAGCGGTGACAGGACTGCCCTAAGAGGAGCTCACGGTGAAGGAGGTGAAAGGAAGTATCAATGTAGGTGCCAGAGGCTATGAGAGCTGGCGGGAGTATGCTGAAAATCACAGGAGACGATGAAATACAATGGTCAAGGGTTGAGTTTAATTTTAAAAAAAATAAACCTCAAACCGTTTTTAAATAGCAGTCAAAAAGCAAATTTTGAATGCAATCGCTCACTATTTACCGTTATGACACACTATTGGCCGCTTTTGCGAACAAACATATTTCATAATATATCACCGCTATTGCGCGATAGCGTCGCGGGAAGGGACCGCTAACGCTATTAGCGTCGCTATTACGAGGCTATTTACCGCTATTTATAACAGTGGTTCTAGTATTATGAAATTTAAGTGTTTGGATTAAATTATCTATTTTTCCATTGTTGAATTTTATTTTAATAATTATTTTATTCTCTAATTTTATTATAATAGTTAATACAAAATAATAAATATTATTAATACAAATAGTTAAAAAAAGAATAGCGCTATTGCTAAAGTATTGCGCCATGCTTGGCGCAACACTGTAGCACCCCTCCAAAATAGCGTCCATTTTGGCGCTACGTTGGAAGGGGAAAAAGGGCCCAAATAGCGCCAAAATGAAAATTTGGCGCTGCATTGGAGAAGCTCTAAGGGACAAAAATAGAGATTATGGGTCATAAGATTAAGGGTTAATTTCCACATAAATAACTTTGGGGGTGTTGCACATAAACCCGGTAAACTTTGTTTAGCTCACATATCCCCCTGAATTTTGGGGTGTCTCAAAAACCACCCTCCTGTTGGTAATTTTCAAATAACTAAAATATCTTTGAAAAAAAATTTTCAAACTTTATCACTTGTCATTTACAGGCAACATACATCTTCCCCTAAAATTTGGGGTTTTTTTTGCTGTCAAGAAAATTTTAGTTATTTGCAAATTACATGTAAGACAAATTCAAAGTTTTTTTTATTGGGTTGGGTGGCGGGGGGAGGGGGTGGGGTATGCGATATAAACAAAGTTGAGAAGGGTTATGTGCAACACCCCTAATAAGGGGGATTTGTGAAATTAACCCTAAAATTAATGGAGGATATAATACTCAAATCCTATGAGATGCAATGGAACTGTAAACATAAAGATAATATAGGCTCATGAGAATCTCTAAGCATTTTAATTCATAACATTTGTTTGATAAAGTGTGACAATGTTTGATAAAGTGTGACAAACATTGAGCACCTAGTAAGGCAAATTACGGGCTTTAATGAATTTATTGTTTGTGATAGTGGTTAATCAAAAGTTAAAATAAATGGACAAACATTGATTTTGGAGCACAGCTGGTATCTATAACTTTCTGATTTTTCTTTGGAATCACAAACAATTTTTCATTCGAATCACAAACAATACGCCAATTACAATTTTTTGACCCTAAATCCCTTGTCATGATATAGAAGGGAAAAAAAAATCAAGGCAGGATGTCATTAGCAACTGGTCCTGTCAATCAGGTGGCCTATTGGTTTTTCTCAGTCAGTATAGCCAGATTTCAGATTTTGATGTAGCTGCCTAGTGGAAATATTTGACAGAGGCTGCGGAGTATGTTAAATGTCGGAGGGGGGCTGGACTGATAATATTAGAAAACAATGTTACTTAATTGACCCCCTCCCAATAAAATAAACAAAACACCGTGATCCAAGTTGTATGTACCCATTTGTGGTGAGTTTCCAATCTGGTCGAAATTGGCAACTTACGATATATAAAAATATAGGACTATTGACTAACTGATTCAAAGATCTCTCTGTATTTAGCACTAGAATGTTCTTTTTCTTAGTAGAATTAATGCGCAATTCTCAATACATATTTATTCTAGCTTTGAAGTTTGGACTTTGAATGGTGATGACCGTATCTTCTAGCTAAAGTTGTTTGCTTTCTATATTTCGCAAAGATGAAAATTTCTAGTGTCATACTGCTTGGTTTTACATCGCTTTACACTTTTATGTAAGTCTCTCTGCTGTTGATATGGATAATTAATTACAGAAATGATCCGAGAAAGCATCCTTAGAGTACCATGATTAACTGCAATGATCCTAAAAATATCCCAATTGCACCATGACCCCTACCAATGCAATTAAAGTCCTACCCTATATCACTGAAAGTAGCATATTGTGTAACCATGAAGTGAGGCATACCACAAATCTCGTAACTTTGAGAAGACATGATTTCCATGAACCTGCTTCCAAATGTTTTATAAGTTAAGTTTGTTCAGTAATTTTTTGGTTGTTTAGGCAACAGAATTATCTGGATTAAGTTTGTTTTAGCCACTTGCTGGTTCACATAGCTTGGTAGTTAAACCTTTTGAATTGGTAACGGGTTTTATGAGCTTTGTGTGGAAGCCCATCCAAAACTAGAGAAGACTGTATTACTTATAACGTGATTGTAATGAATAATTGTAAATAGATGAAATTAATGTTATAGAGTATGGTTCCTTATGGTGGATTTTGTGTCTTTTCACGCCAACATTCCTCTTTCCTCCTTAGTTATTGCTTTATTGTTTTTCTAGTCTCACATAAAAGGTCATCAACCATAATTGTAGATGAGTACCATAGTTGCTGATTTCATCCATCCTTATTTTCCACGGGAGATGCTAGTTATACTACTTTATTTTTTATTAGTCTTATACTCGATAGAAGAACATCCCACCAATTTGTTTTGAAGGCTGTGATAAGCCAAGGGTTGTTACTTTAGTATATATAGTATGAAAGTAGTATGAAAACTATGTACCTTAGCACTATTCATTTTTTCTGAGGTTACGAACACGACGAACATTCTATATCTTCTTTTTGTGGAAGAATTGAAGAACATCTATTTGGTGTGGCCTTTGTACATTGAATCTACCTAATTCCTAAGAATAAAGAAAAAGAAGGATCCATTTGAGCAAATCAGATGGTCGACGATCGACTTACCATTTCATATTCCAAATATTTGTGCTTTAGAAGAGAAGGAATCTTAGTCATATGTTTCTTCCTTTCTGACACACAAACAAATGTACAAAGGACACAAGCATAGCATATTTAAATTGAAGTCATTTCAACCTCTCATCATTAGTGTTGATTATCAATGATTTTAGATCAAATAGATAAACCTTAGTGGGTGGGCTTTTGACTAGTGGCATATAATTAATTTTAGTGGCGTTACTTATAGGTCCTTTCAAAGTATCTAGTGCTTAATCCATCCCTTAAAAATAAGTGGTAGAGACTATAAAGATCATACAGAACATGCTGATAAACAACACGTGAATGTGGAAGCTATGTTTTGGGGGTTAGTAGGCCTGAAACCTGTATCCAGCCCACAACGGATACAATTTGGACCTATAGTTCATCTTGAGTTGACTATAACCCCAAACTAAAATGGTTTTGATGTGGATTTTGCTAAACTATGGTAGAGATGTGGATTTTGCTCAACATGATCGACAAGTTAAATGTAATTTTATGTACCAATGAACTTTAGAAAGATCCACCCCACCTAACCTTCGCAAAATTGTACACCTGAAACTAGTTCTAGTTGAGTCAAGATAGAGCTAGGGTTGGACCAGTTGCAGAAAACCTGCTTTGTTGAGAGTGAAAGAGATCCGCTAGGGAAAGTACTACATATGCAAGATATGGTAGAGAAATGAATGTTTTCTTCTGCATCATCATTGTTTCATTAATTTTCTCTCTGTGAAATTGTTAATGAACTGCTTCAACTGTCATCTTTCTCTTATCTGATATTTCTGTTAGTTGTTATTTTTATAACAAGGCATCGAAATTATGACTCCTCATATGGATTTTTTTTTTTTCACTCGAGTTTCATTCTTTCCTTTTGTTTGCAGGAAATATCAGATTTGGTGGCTGCGTTCAGAAGTGCGATCCCAACCAGCAGCACTCATCAGATAAGAGATAAAGGACTCAGTGCTACGCTTATTGTGTTTTATTTTTTGTTAGAAGGTTGGTTTTTTCTTCATAACTTTTCGGCAAGGTAAGGACAGAGTAATGATGATGTTGGCAGTACTAAAGTGTTTTGTCACGCTATAATTTTATTTGTTTGCCCTGATTTAAAATTGGTAATAGACATGAGTCACCTTCTCTTTTCTCACTCAGACTCTGTAAGTTATTTTCCTGAATTGATTGCAACAAAGCAGGTAAGGTTTTTATTCAGGTGTGATTTGATCTTCATGTGGAAACAAAAGTATATACCTTCTTTCATCCTGAAGGTTCTCGTTCTGTGGGTAAGGTTCTGATATGGCATCACTTTAGTCAAGTTGATGAAGACCACACGCATTCAGTGGCGGCAAAAAAGAATCATATAGAGGGTCCTCCATAGAAAATCATATAGGATAAATGAAAAGGCGAGGCATGTCCCATTATCGATTTCAGGTTGAGTGATCGCACTTGTTCTTGTTCTGTTTGCATTGGTTTGTTGTCTTGTTAGCATCTATTTGGTTTTGTATATTGTTTTTACAGTTGTAAGAGTGATTTTGTAACACAAACGGGCCGTTTTCCCTCCTTTCTCCTTGTATTGTTTTCTGCAGATCACTGTAGGGGTGGCAAACGGGTCGGGTCGGGTCATAGTTGATCCGACCCGTATAAGTGTGATCCGACCTGACCCGTTTAATAAATGGGTCAATATGATCCGACCCGTTTATTATACGGGTTCCCCGACCCGATCCGATCCATATAACCCAAATGATATCTTTAATAACTTATGGTATTTTTTCCCCACCAAAATACAATTTGTAATATATGAATAACAGAGGGAGAAAATTTTGTGGCGGTTAAGTGCAATTTAGGCGAAAGAAAAATAAGACAAAGGGCGTCAGAAATGGATGCATGACCATTTTTTTATCATTTTCCCCGTACAGCACTGAGGATAAACATGAGATGATAATAAAGTATCCAACAATTCATCATGCCTAAAGTTAGAACCTTCAAACCAAGATTTTGGTCGGAAGATCAATAATCTAAGGGGCTGTTCGTTTCGCAAAAATTTTTGGGAAATCAAAGAATAGGAAATTAAAGAATAGGATTTCTTGAATTATAGTTGTTTGGTTGGTTAAAAAAAGAAGGAAATCAAAGAATAGGAGATGATATGAGATGAGTTGTCATCATATTATTGGATGATGTGAGTGATTTTTTAAGAAAACTTGTTTTGATGTTGTTTGGTTGGTTAAAAAAATAAGAAAATGTATTATAAGAAACCTATTTCCTATAATAATTTTTTCTTGTGTTTGGTTCATTCTTAAAAATAAGAAAATAGATGAGATGAGATGAGTTGTTTGTATATTATTGGATGATGTGACCCACACTTAAGGAAATCAATTTCTTTCTTTTTTTTGAGGAAATGGGTGGAAATGAAATGTTAATGAGATGAGATGAGTTGTCACCATATTATTGGATGATGTGAGTGATTTTTAAATATGAGATGAGATGAGTTGGATGATGTGACCCGTTTCTTGTGTTTGGTATATTTTTAAAAGTAAGAAAGGAGATAAGATGTGATGAGTTGGTGGATAAAAATAATATTTTATTGATAAAAGTGTATAGATTTCTTTTTCTTGGGTTGAGTTTTATGGAGAAAAATGGATAAAAATAATATTTTAATGAAAAAAGTACATGGATTTCCTTTTCTTGGTTTTTAGGAAATCTCCCAACGCCAAACAAACGGGCCCTAAGTTTATTGAAATGACTAGTCCGAAAATGCTAAATCCAGTCACAGTGGAAAATCACACTAATTAATCTGAACCTGTCAATAACAACTTGGAACCAGTTCCCAAAAGGAGTTCAAATGACCGATTCAAATTGATATTACTGAAAAAAGGTTCAGATGAAAAAATTCATTCATGCAACATTTAATACATAATTGCAAAGGCATAAACCATGCTGCAAAAAGAGCATTGCGGCATTACTGTACAAAGTCCCTGTTAATCTTGTTGAGAAAGATTGAGAAATCTTGTAAGATAAATTCTACAATCCCAGGATAATTTTCCCAACTAAATAAGATAAAAATAACACCAAAGATTTTTAGCGTGGAAAACCCTCCAAAAAGAGGTAAAAACCACGGGACCCGTAGGCCACTTAAAAACTTCCACTATAATAATGGGATTACACACTTCACCCTTTAGTGGATCTCTCACAAGAATACAACTTCAATTTGTGGATAAAACTTCACAAACTGGCTCTCACTTTTTCTTCTCAGAAAAACTCTCTCTATCTTTCTAAGGCTCTCACAATTTATTTCCTTTGAGTTTCCGATGATGATACTGAACGAGATATCATCAATTTATAGAGAAACTACGCATTTTTCCATGCGCGGGTCCCATAGGGGAAAAATTTCTTTGGTCGGCTTGCTTTCGGTGGTTGAAAGCAGCAACCCCCCTCTTTCTTTATTTGATGGCCGCCCACGTGAGGTGGACCAACAAATCTCCCCCTTCACCTTATGTGGGACAGGGCTCCTTCACACCAGCAATCTCTCTGCAGATAGCAAGCTTTTCTCTAGGCAGAGTCTTCGTCATCATATCTGCCCCGTTGTCATTGGCGTGAATCTTCTCAACTTGCAGCAGTTTATTTTCCAACACATCACGAATCCAATGATACCTCACGTCGATGTGTTTGGACCTTGAGTGGAAGGTCGAGTTCTTGCTGAGATGAATTGCGCTCTGACTATCGCAATTAGAGAATATAATTTATTTTTCTGGTTTTGACCCAACTCTTGTAGGAACTTCTTCATCCACAGGATCTCCTTGCAACCTTCAGCGATTGCGATGTACTCTGCTTCTGTGGTGCTTAAGGCAATACACTTTTGTAATCGTGATTGCCATGAGACAGCACCCCCTGTAAATGTTATTAGGTACCTGGATATAGATTTTCTCGTATCCACATCACCAGCCATATCTGAATCTGTATATCCTTCTAATATAGGTTTATCATTACCAAAACATAAGCAATGACTGGGAGTACCTTTGAGATACCTGAGTATCCATTTGACAGCTGTCCAATGTTCTTTTCCAGGATTTGATAGGAATCGGCTCACAACGCCTACAGCATGAGCAATGTCTGGTCTGGTGCATACCATAACATACATAAGACTGCCAACCGCCGATGCATAAGGCACTTTGCTCATCTCTGATTTCTCCTCCTCGCTTGAAGGACACTGACTCACATTAAGCTTGAAGTGGCTTACCAGTGGAGAACTGACAGGTTTAGCTTTGCTCATGTTGAACCTTTCAATAACTTTTCCAACATACCGTTCTTGAGATAGCCAGATTCTTTGATTTTGCCTGTAGCGAGTAATCGTCATGCCAAGAATTTGCTTTGCAGGTCCTAAGTCCTTCATTGCAAAGGACTTGCTCAACTCTTTCTTCAACTTGTTAATTTTGCCGAAGTCTTGACCTACAATTAACATGTCATCAACATAAAGCAAAAGAATGATAAAATCACCATCAGAGAATTTCTTAATGAAGACCCAGTGGTCAGCCGTCGTTCGGTTGTACTCATTTTTCTTCATGAACGAGTCGAAATTTTTGTACCATTGCCTAGGTGTCTGTTTCAGACCGTACAAGCTCTTCTTCAGTTTGCATATCATCTTCTCCTTTCCTTTGACTTGGAAACCTTTAGGCTGTTCCATGTAAATTTCCTCGTCAAGATCACCATGTAAGAACGCGGTTTTTACATCAAGTTGTTCAACTTCTAGATTGAGGCTAGCTGCCAAACCAAGAACAACTCGGATTGAAGACATTTTGACCACCGGTGAGAATATTTCTTCAAAGTTAACGCCCTTCTTTTGCTCGAATCCTTTCACAACCAGTCTTGCTTTGTAGCGTGGTTGCGAGCGGCCTTCTTCACTTTTGATCCTATACACCCACTTGTTTTTGAGAGCTTTCCTTCCCTGTGGTAATTTCACCAGGTCAAATGTGTGGTTCTCATGTAGAGATTTCATTTCTTCCTGCATGGCTTTTAACCATTCAGTCTTGTGCTGGTCAGTGATAGCTTCGCCATAGCTTTCAGGTTCTCCCCCGTCAGTGAGCATCACATACTCGTTAGGAGAATATCTACGACTTTGTTGTCGCTCTCTAGTGGATCTCCTTAGCTGTGCTTCTGGTTAGACTTGTTCAGGAGCTTGCTCTGGTTCTGGATTGCGAGCTGGTGGAACATCATCAGTATCTGGTGTAGCTCCCCCTTCATCAGAATTTGTTGGTGGAGAGACTGGTTCCAGATTCACTGGAAGTTCATCTGATTGTGGCTTCTCGGGTTTCTCAAAATCTTCAAGCGTCTGATCTTCAAGAAACACTACGTCTCTGCCTCTGACAATCCTTTTGTTAATAGGATCCCAGAATCTATAGCCGAACTCTTCATGAGAATATCCCAAAAAGATACATTGCTTAGCTTTTCCATCCAGCTTGGACCTCTCGTCTTTTGGGATGTGAACAAATGCCCTGCAGCCAAATACTTTCAAGTGTTTGTAAGAAACATCTTTCTCCGTCCAGACTTTTTCTTATGTCGTAGTTCAGTGGAACTGATGGAGAAAGGTTGATTAAATCGACTGCTGTCCTCATTGCCTCCCCCCAAAAGGAGTTTGGTAATTTTGCATTTGAGAGCATACATCTGATTCTTTCACAAATGGTCCTGTTCATCCTTTCTGCTACACTGTTGTGTTAAGGTGTCTTTGGTACTGACTTTTCCAACCTGATGCCGAAACTTCTGCAGTACTTCTCGAATGGTCCGCAATACTCACCACCATTGTCTGCACGTACACACTTCAAACGTCTGCCAGTTTCTCTTTCAACTTTTACATGAAACTCCTTAAAGACTTCCTGTACTTGATCTTTAGTTTTCAAAGCAAAGGCCCACACTTTTCTAGAGTGGTCATCAATAAAGGTCACAAAATAAAGAGCACCACCTAGTGACTTATGACTCATTGTGCAGATATTTGTGTGTATTAAATCTAGAATATTTGCTTTTCTAGATGGTGGGGAACTACGAAATGCAACTCTGTGTTGTTTTCCTATAATACAATCAACACAAGTACGTGTAGGCGTATAAAATTGCCTATAGGTCCCACAATACAGCTCGACGACGCTAATTCAACCAAATCGACCATCGGGCGACGTATCCAAACAAGACCGTTAGCTCGCTAACACCGAAGCTGAGCCATACGCAACGGAGCAGGTTAACGAGGCGACGAAGCCAACAAATCGCACCCAAGCATTGGAACGCATCCACTCGCACGCGGAATCAAACCAACGTTTCGGGGAATCACCGAGTCATCTAAACAAGAGCGAACTCGGTGATATAACGATCGAATCAAGATCAATTCCGGACTCAAACTCAGAAGCGGATGAACTGCCATATCTGGAATCAAGTCAACAAATCGATTCCAGACCAAGTCAACCACAAACCGAATCAAGTCCGAACAATGGAGAACCGGAAACAACCGAACAACGAAACGACGGACAAACCCACCTAAGGGGGCTCGGCCAAAGCCGAGCCACCCATGGGTGGCTCGGCCAAGGCCGAGCCACCCACAGGTGGCTAGGCCCAGTTCTGTGCCCGAGGCACAGTCTCGAGCGCCTATAAATAGGCCTTGTGCTCATTTGGTTGAGAGGGGGATTTTGGAGGGTCGAAGCTCTGCCGGATTGGAATCTGAGATCTAAAAAAGATTGGAGCTTTAGAAGATTGAAGACTTGGACTTTGAGATCCGGTGCTCGGCGATCATCCACGCCAAATAAGGCAAGAGTTCGAGAGGGATCGGATCTGAGATCTACACGATTTTCCTCCGGATCTAAGCTTAGTTCTTAGATCCCGAGAAGAGTCTCGAATTCGCTTGGTCGATTTCGACACTTGGGCTACTATTTCCTTGGTGAATTAGTACCCCACCCGGCTATTATTTTCTTCGTGAGATAATACCCGTCATATCGTGTAGATCCGATCGGATCGAGATCACGCGGTGGTCCACGGCAAACAACCCCGGCGCAGGCAAAGAACCCACACAAAGCGAGTGACCGAATAACAGGAGCTCGCGATTCGTTCGACAAACAAGGATAAAAGTTGTAATCCTTTTCATTTCATTTTGAATTTTCATTGTAACCGGATCTTATAAAAAGACCGGATTTCTGTAATCGATAAACTATTACGAAAGTGTACAATGGAATCAATGAAGAAGAACACGATTTTCCCCGCGAACAATCTGGCGACCACAGTGGGAGCCACCGATCTCGCCGACGAGATCGTTGCGTCGCAGCCGCGGATCCCGATCCCGGTCGTGGAGGAGGTCGAATACGAGTTCGACCAACAGAAGTTCGAGGCGTACCTGTCGTCCTCGTCCGGATCTACCTCCTCCCGCAAGTCCAAGTCTCCAAAGTTCTCCTCCAAGAGGAAACTTCGTTGGTACGAAGATATTGAAGCTACCAACGAAGATCTCGCCCCGTTTGATGCCGAAGCTGCATTGGGTGAGATCTCCCCAACCTCCAACCAGGTCGGATCTACTCTGGCCAACTCTTCTGCCGTAGAAGGCGTGATGACTCTCTCGAAGAGAGCTCGCCAAAGACAACGTCAACGGCTTGCGAAACAATTCGCAAAGGCGATGGAATCCGTGGACGGAGTCTGTTACAAGGCGGATCTGAAGAGCAAAAGAGGCAAACAGCCTCAACAGCAGATGAATGGCGCCTCTTCCAAGCCGCTAACAACAGAATGGGTCCGTGTCAAACGGAACCGCTCAACGCTGGAAGAACGCATTCGCAAGCGCCGTGTATTATCAGCGCAAACACGGGCTCGAGTCGAGGAAGCCCGTAGGAAGCTGCAGAATGGAGTGGCCAAGAAATCGCCACCAACTCGCAAAGTATGGAGGTCTAAGTCTGAAGCGGCGATTCAGACTAAGGAGTAACAACTACAGCCTTCGAAAATTCAACTCCCAGCGAATCAATCCAAATCGCCGATGACTTCCACAACTGCTCCGGGAGATCCCGCAAGACCATCCCAGAAAAGGAAGTCAGTCTTGGAGCGCCTCGGTCCACTTCCCGAGGAGCGAAGCAAAGCTCCAATCCAAGAACGTTTGGGTCCACTGAGACAGCTCCGAACTAATCAACATGCTGGGGGTCGATACAACCCTCAACATGACAAGGAGTTCACAGCACCCAAGCGCACTACCTTGCGCATCGAAGTTCGGGAGCCCGTTGAGAATTCACGCCCACAAAGGCACGTTTCGAGGCGAGTGACTCTCAAAAGTCCAAATAAGGTAATTCACTCTCGGAAGGAAACGTTGTCATCCGATGATGATAACGTTATACCTGAGAAATCGTGCCAACACACGATAGGTTACTCTGATCGAATTGACGAGTTGTACTATCGTGCTGGGGGTACGAACAGAGCCGGAAAGAGGAGCCCTCGTAGGCTCGAAACTCAGTGCCCCTGTTCCAAACTCATTCGGGCAGTATTGTCTCAGTGTAATTGCACTAAGACGGTCCCCGAAAGGGTTTCGGTGTTCGAAAGGCTCAGCACTGGAACGCCAAAGCCAAGGCCTAGGCGTTTCCGACGAAGGAAAGCAGTGGTTGAAGATGGAGAATTTCCAAGGGTCACCGCTAACGTGACCAGCAAAAGGACATTAGAACGGGATGATCTCGAGTCAATTCTGGAAGCATCTCGGCGTTTAACCCGTTCACAGTCTGGAGCCATCTCACGAAGGACGTATGGGAGGGTTCAGATGAGACCACCTTCAGAAGATGAGGAATCGGATGCTTGCTCTGCGGTTGCATCTGACAACACTGTATCCAGCGAAGGAGAACCCCGCGAGTCATTCATGATAAGCGCGGAACAAGTGGCCAAGATGCTTGAAGAAGCTATGGCCAAACAACAGGAGACCTTCAGGCTCGAGATGCAGATGGCCATGCAGACCATGAGGGAGATGCATGAGCAGCAAATCCAGGCACTGAGGAACCAGCAAGGCGAACCAAGCCACCGTAATCAGGTTGTTCAAGAAGTTGAGCATACGGATACGGATGAAACTCGCAATGCCGATGATCCTCCCATCAACGCAGGGGGTGGTAGTGAGGATGCCAACGAAGATGCAAGTGAAAACTTGAAGATCAAGAACCTCGAAAGCAAGATCAATACGTTGATGTCCGCTCAAGAGGTGAAGAAAACGGGCATTCCTTGTCCATACCCAAGAGAGTGGGAATCAATCCCCTATCCGGCGAAGTTTAGTTTAATCAACTTCACGCCGTTCGATGGGAAAGGTTCCCCCACTCAGCATTTGATTTATTTCAAATCACACCTGGGTATTATCTCCGGCAATGAGCCTCTGATGGTGCGGTCATTCGTTGGCACTCTTCGTGGAGCCGCCTTCGATTGGTACCGCCGCCTCAAGCCAGGTAGCGTGAGCAGCTGGGACGATATGGAGACCATGTTCCTCACCAATTTCTTCGACGACGACACCGAGATATCCATCGGGTCATTGCTCGACGAGAAACAGAAAGACGGGGAGTTAGTCGAAACCTTCGTCAAAAGGTTCCGGAACAAAGCGTTAAACTGCCGGGACCCGATCACCGAGGAGTTCATCCTCCAAACTTGCCACAACAACCTCGCATTGGACGTGTTGGAAGCAATAGGGACAGCACCGTCCAATACTTGGAAAGACTTGAAGGTCCGAGGGGAACAAGCCGAACGCTTCCTCCGAAGGAAGAAGGCCGAGAGGGGTCGATCGACGACCAATCCTCCAAACTCGAACTTTGCCTCCCGTGGTAAGGGTAAAACACCTGCAGCAGCTGTTGATGCTAATCAAACGTCACAACAACAGTCCCGGAGACAGCAGAAGACTTCGGATCAGAGGCCTCAAAAAGAGTACTCCTTCAAGGACGAAGATGTTCCAGCCATCTTCAAATCTCTCCTTGACAATAACAAGATCAAGCTCCCACCGATCACGAATCAGGAAGAAGCTGACGATATTGCGGATCCGAAGTACTGCGCATACCACAGGAGGATCCTTCACCCAACCAAGGCGTGCTTTACACTCAAAAATAGCATCCAAACCTTGGTTGAAGCCGGCGTCATAACGCTAGAGTAAGCCAGTCAAGAATGGCGAGACTCCAGTGGGTGCACGAGTATAAACTGTATCCCCTAACTCCGACCGGTATATGAGTATAAACTGCTTCCTGACACTCCAAAAAGTATACGAGTATAAACTGCTTCTTAATACTCCAATAGGTATAAGAGTCTAAACTATTTCCTTTCTTCCACGGGAAGTTCCTGAAAAGTGCCACGCGTGGTGTTCTTCAGGATAACCCGATCGTGCATCTAATTCAATAATACGCCCAGTTTTGTAAAGAAAGCTGGGGGTCGATAATTCATGTAACGGGAAGTTCCCAGAAGAATGTTAAATATAATATTCTTAGGGATAACCCGATCATTATGAATAAAGTGATAAACACTAAACACTCTTGAAATCACTGACGAATTGTTAGAACCCCGTTTTTGTTAAGTCTTTATCACTTAACATCAGAAACCCCCTTTGAGTAATTTGTACGAACCAACATCTTACAGTAATTTGTACTCTTACTCTCCTTTTCCACTTGGTCAAACCTTCCTACAGTTAGGACCACGACAAAAATCCCCTCTCGATTCCTTCAATGAACGAGAGGCCCACAAATCGAGCGATCAAACCTTCTTACAGTTAGGATCGTTTTAAACCCCCCACTTGGTCAAACCTTCCTACAGTTAGGACCACAACCAAAATCCCCTCTCGATTCCTCCAATGAACGAGAGGTCCGCTTTCAAGTCGAGTGATCAAACCTTCCTACAGTTAGGGTCATCTCAAGCTCCCGCTTGGTCAAACCTTCCTACAGTTAGGACCAAAACCACAATTCACTCTCGATAAACGAGAAATTCATCTTTAGTTCGATAATCAAACCTTCCGACAGTTAGGGTTATCCGAATCTCTTCGATTCTCGGAGTGAAGATCCCACTCTCAGTTTTACCGTTCCGGATTCTGGGGGTGGAGATCCCACCTCGAGTCTCCTTTCCAACTGGGAATAGAATATAAAATTCTTCCTTCCCACACCAATCCTTTTCCAAGAATTTTGGATTCATCATAGGAAGTTTATCCCGAATCCTAAGCAGGGATAAGTCTGCGCCTAACACGCGCTGCCGGTTTAGTCTTTTTCTGATTGAAAAAGGCACCAGAGTTCGATTCTGGGGTATTTTATCCTGAAACCTAAGCAAGGATAAGTCCGTGCCTAACACGCGTTGCCGGTTAGTTCTTAACCGTTAAAAAGAATACCCGTCCGCATATTCAACATTGCGGCAGGTTGTTATTAATAACACCGAAATCCATGCCTTACACGCATGGGGAATTTCATCCTGAATCCTAAGAAAGGATATGTCAACGCCTAACACGCGTCGCCGGTTTAGTCTTTTTCCGATTGAAAAAGATACCAGAGTTCGATTATGGGGAATTTTATCCCGAAGCCTAAGTAGGGATAAGTCAGCGCCTCACACGTGTCGCCGGGTAGCCTATTCCCGTAACAAGTGGTAAAGTCTACATATTTGAAGTTGTAGCACAAAGTCTAAGGGAGTTCATTCCTTTAGCACAACGTCACATGTGAACGGATTTAAATAATTCGCATGCTAGTCCGACTCAAACGGTAGTCGGTAAAGGCTAATCAAATCCGTTTAAGGCTGGGGGTTAGCCAAAAACCCTAAAGTCAACGCCTAATACGCGTCGCCGGGTAACCTATTCCCGTAACAAGTGGTAAAGTCTATGTATTCAACATCATAGCACAAAGTCTAAAGGAGTTCATTCCTTTAGCACAACGTCACATGCGGAACGGATTTAAACAATCCGCATGTAAGCCCGATTCAGACGGTAATCGGTAAGAGCACCTCAAATCCGTTGAAGGCTGAGGATTTGCCAAAAATCCTAAGTCAACGTCTCATACACGTTGATGTTTAGTCTTTTCACAGGAGAAAGACGAAGTCTACGTATTCAATATCGTAGCACTAAAAGGGTTAACTCTTTTAGCTTAACGTTACATGCGGAACGGATTTAGACAATCCGCATGCTAGCCCGACTCAAACGGTAGTCGGTAAAGGCTCATCAAATCCGTTGATGGCTGAGAATTTGCCAAAAATTCTATAAGTACAAGTCATTGACGCATCAATTCTATGGATTGGTCTCGTGACTCAAGTATCCGCCACGCTCCAATACCTTAAGAGCTTAAACTGTGCATACTCCAGCAGACGTACGAGTATAAACTGTGTCAAACGTCGAACAGCGCATTACAATGAAGCCTGGACGCCGGACAACGCGTCGCAGTGAAGCTCAAACGCCGGACGACGCCGTCAATTGATGATCAGTTCTATGTTGAAGCAACCGACTCGAGCTAAAAATCAAGAAATCAAGAATCGGTTTCAAGTTCAAAATTCCAACAACGGTCAGACAATAAATGCAGCACCGGAACCCTTACAGACGTTCGACAAAGCACCGAATAGCCTGAAGGAATTGAAGGAATCCAGAACAGAAGCCATTCCAAAGTCCCGCTACACCGACTGAAGGTTGGGACAATCACATCCAAAGTATTCCAGACTCTTCTATAAAAGAACGAGGCTGAAATACTTTGGAGGGGGTATCTGTAGGCGTATAAAATTGCCTATAGGTCCCACAATACAGCTCGACGACGCTAATTCGACCAAATCGACCATCGGGCGACGTATCCAAACAAGACCGTTAGCTCGCCAACACCGAAGCTGAGCCATACGCAACGGAGCAGGTTAACGAGGCGACGAAGCCAACAAATCGCACCCAAGCATTGGAACGCATCCACTCGCACGCGGAATCAAATCAACGTTTCGGGGAATCACCGAGTCATCTAAACAAGAGCGAACTCGGTGATATAACGATCGAATCAAGATCAATTCCGGACTCGAACTCAGAAGCGGATGAACTGCCATATCTGGAATCAAGTCAACAAATCGATTCCAGACCAAGTCAACCACAAACCGAATCAAGTCCGAACAACGGAGAACCAGAAACAACCGAACAACAAAATGACGGACAAACCCACCTAAGGGGGCTCGGCCAAAGCCGAGCCACCCA
>BQKN01065411.1:530950-581019 GCA_022839385.1 Asparagus kiusianus
ATTTTACTGATTCCAGTTGAGCTCCAGAGATTGAGCTTTAATCTTGGAAATTAGACCCACATTGGATAGGAAAAGTCCTAAAATTTTTCTATATCTGTATCAATACTCCATGGCTTCAACATTAAGGGTCTAGATCCAAAAAACCAAGGCCCTGCCTCAAGAATATCATTCATTTGCTTTTGAGTTTGAAAATCAAATAGGAACAACCCTTGTTTGATAAGAGAGATCTTAGGTATAGAAATTTTACCCCAAAGCTTATTAACATAGGATTCCATTGACTTAAATTTGACATTCAACCCTATAACATGCCCAATTAAGGCATTTCTCCATAATTCTTCACCTTGCTTCCATTCATCAGCAGTAAAAGAGGCAGTATTGGTCAGGGAAGATGGAATGAAGCTTAGAGATAGACCATTACCAGATTTCCTATTATCAGAAAAAAGGCTAACAAAAGTTTTGCTGGATCCTGACCCAATTTTCTCCTGTATAACATCATTGTTCTTATCCTTAACAAATTCATCCTCTTTTTCCAGAAAAACATCATTAACTTTTTTATTTACTGGTTCACTCTCTTTTCCTCCCAGATGCAAAAACTCAGATTCATTGAAACCAGGATCAGGCTGATGATCCTTAGTGAGCACATTTTCCTCATTAGTATCAACAGATCTGACTTCTACAGTATTCCTCGCATTAGAAATCAATGTAACAGTATCCGATGCTTTTGAAATCTCAGAAACTGAAGCTTTAAGTCTTGACTTTGAAGAAGAACCTTGCAACAGAGGAAAATCTGAAGAAGTTACCTCAAATTCCACCTCTTCGGCCTAGGAAACCCTAGGGGATCTGTTAGCACCATTGCCAGAGATTTGAGATCCATAGAGATGCCTAGCTTGAACTCCATTAATCTGAGTTGGATGCTGAGATTGTTGCGGATTGATCATGAAATCAGAAGATTTAAGTATTTCATCCAGTGATTTCTTCATCTTTTCTCCCTTTGGACCAGTCGATCCCATAAAACTGGATCCATCATCATCTCCGTCCAAAATTGTATCAAATTGATCCTCAGAGTGTAGCGAGTTGAGACTAGAGGATCTTAAACCAATATTAAGTAACTTCCTTCCACTCCTCTTCTTCTTCTTGGCCATGGAAAGCTAAGCAGGGGCGCAAGTTAGCTGCAAGAATCGCATGTTAACATGCACCGAGACCCGCTCCTTTTGTAAGTACCCAAGTGAGAGAACTTGAAGTTGAGCTTGCGTCTTCCGTGTGCGTGAAGGACGTAGTTAGGTATATGCCTTTATGGGCTCACAAGTTCCTCATGAATGGTACTCTTTTTTGGGAACTTTAATGGTAGATGCTTTCTTTTGTGGTTCATACTCAATACCTATGTTTATTGATGCCCCCTAATGGAGTAACGCGGGGAAGCGTTAAAAAATGCAGGCTTCATGAATGTAGTTTGAAAATGGTTATAACATGTTGGAAGCGTAACTTTTTTCCCTACCCCGCAAGGCTAACACGCACACAACCCACTACGAAATTTTCTAATAGTTCAGGATGATTCAATAGGATATAAATGTTTAGGGAGGTTTTCTATTTGAGGGAGTTTTGTGCAAAAATCTCTTCAAGTCCAAGAAGGATTTGTAGATTTACCCATGAAACCATAGCTTTATTTGGAACAGGCAATTCCAATTAAAATCATACTCCTTTTAAAAGCACGAATTGAGGAAAATCTTTTGGTAGACAAAAATACCCTTAGAATTCAAATACTAATCCATTAAGTAAGAATAAGTTGATAAATTGATGAATTTTTATTGGATATATATAGTATGAAGATAAGGATATAGTTTAAATTGAAATATAAACCTAAATGAAAGAGCAACTTAGATAAATTAGATGATTTATTAAATGCCAAATTTACCCCCTAGCTCTTATATGTGATCAATGATCAAACTACAAATAATTATTCACGTGCTACATGATTAATAATGCCAAACTGAGAACAACTATTCACATGCTATATGATTAATAATTACACACAACGTGGCGATCTCTCACCGACTAAAATTCAAGTAGTTCACAGTACGATGAGGTTAATTAGACGATTTATTAAATAACAAATTTACCCCCTCGCTCTTAGATGTGATTAATGAACAAACTGTAAATTATTCACGTGCTACATGATTAATAATGCCAATCTGTAAACAATTATTTACGTGCTACATGATTAATAATGTCAATCTGCAAATAATTATTCACATGTTATATGATTAATAATTACACACTAAGTGGCGATCTCTCACCGACTAAAATTGAAGTAGTCAAAGTACTGCATAGTTAGTTTCAAAATTTAATTATACTATTATTATTTAAATAGAACTCTATTTATAATTATTATTCTCTCACATACAACATCATATACCAATGTATATAAGCCAAGAAATTACAATAATTTCTATAGCACTTTTATCTCATTCTCAGGCATGTGCCTTTGTTATTAGATTAGATTAAATTATTTTAAAACAATTATTATATTGTATATTTGATCCTTTTTTAGATTAAGAAATTACTATAATTTTTATAGTACTTTTATCTCCTTAAACAAGTATGTGTCTTTGTTATTTCTTCTTATTAGAATAAATTAGATTGTTTAAGAATTATAAATTATAAAATTGCAACAAATTTTACAGTACTTTCATCTATTTTCTTCTTATTAAATTAGATTAGATTATTTTAAAGTAATTAATTATATTATATGTTTGATTTCTTTTCAGATCACAAAGTTTAATTATACTATTATTATTTAAATAGATATTGTTTGTACAAAAGTCAAAGAGAATCCCACACGTACCTTTGATCTTAATGCTAATTATAATACTTATATATAGGTTTTGGTTAAAATAAATGTTATTTATGAGGTTAACTTATATGATCCTATTTTAATCAGATAAAATAATTTAACATTTGTTCTTTACACCCAAACTCTTCCATAAAACCAAGAGCTTTTCAAAATTAATCTTAGGGGTTGCTTGCATTAAAAAATTATGTTAAGAGGGCCCATACAATTTGTTTTATAGTTTAAGATTGTCAACATATTTTGTCTCTTATGCATATCAATTATGAGTAATAATATAATTTAATTGATCCAAGTATATGCTAATATATTTCTGGACTCTTGTCTTATCTTTTTCTCTTTATTATGTATAAACCTAATGTAGGCAATAAAAATTGCCTTTAATCCTTATCAGAGAAGTTCAGAACAAAACTGCTTAAAATCTCGCCCGAAAACAGCAAAAAGGGGAAAAACGCCGATATCTCCCAAACCGTAAGGAATTTGGCGAAACAGAGGAAGCGAACCGAAGCCTTCGGCTTGGTTCGGATGGCCTCGTCTCGTCGAGATAGGCGATTTTCATATGTAATTCGTCCAATTCCGACTTACGGTTTGAAAGTTACGGCCTATTCTTCAATCCACGCTCAGGAGCTGGCCTGCAGCTCGAATCCGCCTGCAGTCTGCAAATCCGCCTGCAGTCCCAGATCCGCCTGCAGTCCCAGATCCGCCTGCAGACTCCAGATCCGCCAGCAGTCCCAGATCCGCCTGCAGTCCCAGATCCGCCTGCAGTCCCAGATCCACCTGCAGATCCCAGATCCGCCTGCAGTCCCAGATCCGCCTGCAGTCTCAGATCCGCCTGCAGATCCCAGATCCGCCTGCAGACTCCAGATCCGCCCGCAGACCCAGGCCCGACTACAGACTCGCCAGCTCATCGTCAACTACCCACTTGGAGTATGGGAACAGTCACATCAGTGGTCAGATCCCCTGTTTCGAGGGAGGAAGCATGGCGTTCCTCACCTAAGTACTAGGTACAGCCAGGGACAGCTACAAGAATAGGGCGGCTGGCTCCCTCACCTCTACTAGTGGTCAAATCCCACAAATCAAGGGATGGCCCATGCCATCCCTTGCCTATTTAAAACCCACCTTCAGCCAGCATAAAGGGGGGGGAAGGTCTGCCTAGTTGGAGATTGATTGGCTGTTGCATATTCTGCTGGCTAGTCTCCCAAAGGTTGAACCTTGGCTCTTTTGCTAAAGGCTCCCTCATTTGAAGAGACTCGTCGGAACTCTCCGACTTGAGGCTCTCGGGTAGACTCGAACCCACTTACACCGGACCTTCTACTGAGAACCGAAGCTCCAGCAGCAACTTCGATCAGATCGTCCAAGGGAAGTAGACTCGGCACGAGCACCGAGCGAAGCGTCCTATCGCTACCGAGGAACCCACGTTAAACAAGGAGGGCATTCCCTCCGCTTCTGTTGTAAACATTTGATTATTAGTTTGTAATAAGTTGTTCTTATCAATACAAACGAAGTTCCCTGTTTTCGGGAGATCGAAATTTACACCTACACCTAACGATTCTTATTCAATTCCTTCTTTTTTTCTTTTTTGTCTCTTAACATTATCTTTTTATCTTCATTATGTACAAACACATTTCATGGATTAGGGTAATGATTTTTGAGGGGGGAGTAGAAGACAAATGGGTTAACTTTGGTGTTGGACTTTATTATTTGAAGAGATTAATTTTAAGAAATTCAACTCTAACCTGATATCACAATTAATGTAGATGATGAAGACGTTACTCTAGAATTGCACAATAAAAAGATAAAGGTGGAGAAAAATTGAAATTTGAAATTTGAATTAAATATGAAATAAAAAGAATAAATGATAATATTTTTTAAACATTTTATACTATAACTTGAATTTTGAGTAAAATTAGGATTTTTTAGAAGGAATTTTCATGCAAAATTTTTAGAATTTTTGTATGCTTATGTGATTGCTTTTATAACATAAAATTATACTATACTTACCATTAATCTCTAGTTTTATCTTTTTATTATTTTAAGTCTATCAAATAATGTAGGCCGAGATCTCATATATATATATATATATATAATGTTTATCGTACTTCTTTTTTTTATTTTTTATTTTGAGATTTTTTATTATAAAACATGAGCTTATAATGTTGAAAAGTGCAGTGTAATTCTATTTTTAATGCAATAAGAAATGTTATTTTTTTATTGCTAGAACTATAGTTCATAATGATATTATTATTCATCCTTGATTCCATATCATAGATTGGGATTGGTAGAGTTTAGAATATGAAAAATGTAGTTATTTGTGTCGAAAGTTAATTTCTTTGAGGAATTCATTACAATTTCAGGTGTTTACAACAAATTCAAAAGATGAGTCTTTTTATAAGATCTATCTACACAAAAGAAATAGAAAGATTACAACTTTCTTTAAAACACACGCGGAGGATGTTTATCACCCGCTGCTCACGTGGGGTCTTTGTCTGTGCCAGGGTTTATCCGTAGACCACCGCGGATCAGATCTGGTTGATCGAAAGGCTAAATATTCGTTGCTTCACAAAGGAAACAAGGTCAGAATTGATAATCTCAACTAAGTGAGATTATGACTTTTCTCAAGATCAGTACAAATTTTGATCTCAAGGAATGATGAAACGGGCCTCAGATCTCTCAAAACGCTCCTTCTTTATGCCGGAGTTTACCAAAATCTGCTAGCCCTCCTCTGAAATTCATGGGATTCATTCTCTAAACCGACAGCATCTCGCCCTCTTTTCAGAATTTCTGATCTCCTGCGTATAGGACCCTAGGTTTGTATTTATAAGCTTCAGTTGCGGTATTTTTGGATAAGAACAAATGATTTGGCCTTATTTTTAAATAATAAAGGCCTAATCACATTTACAGATGATATCCAAGTAGTTTGGGGGCTCTGGAATGAAGAAATTCAGAGAAAACATCGAAATACGTGTTTTTGGGAACCGAGGTGCGAGTCAGTTCAATATGACCCGCGGGTGTACGGGTCACATTAATGTGACTTGCACGGGTGTGGGTCACATCAACGTGACCCGCATGAGTGCGGGTCACTTTCATGTGATTCGCACACTGGCGGGTCGCTTTGATGTGATTTTCAAGTGACTATGTCTTGTTTTGGTCTTGTTCTGTCGTTTCACAGATTTGCAAATTTCACCGACTCGCTTTATACATTTCGTCATTTCATCTTGGCATCAGATAATCTCATGATGATGTTTATCGCTTTCGTTTCGTCTCGAACTACGTGTGAGAACCTATAGGTAATTTATGATGCATACAGATACCCCCTCCAAAGTGTTTTAGCAACATTCTTTATAGAGGAGTCTAAAATACTTTGGATTTGATACGCCCCATCTTCAATTCTTGAATTTCTTCAGCTTTCAAGCTATTCAGTATTTTGTCGAATAGCTAAAATCTTCCGGTACTATATTTATCGTCTAACCATTATCAAAATCTTAAACTAAAACCGGTGTGTTGTTTTCTGAATTAAGCTCGGGTCATTGAATCAACGTTGAACTGATCTTCTTCATCGGAAATTCGTATCCGAACCACGATTAAACTCCCCAAAATAACTCTTTCATCTAAAAATTACCCTAAGGCTTATTTTGGCAAAATTATCGACACGTTAATCGGCATCGACCTTCATTACAGCACATTGACTGGTGTTAACTTGCGTCGACCGGTGTTAACTCGTGTTTACTGGTGTTGAATCATATTGACCGACGTTGACTTTTATCATCACACATTGATCGGCGTCGACTTTCATCGTCACGCATTGACCGACATCGACTCGCGTTGACGACATTGACTTTCATTGTCACGCGTCGAACGACATTTGACTTTTATCATCATGCGTTGAATGGTGTCAACCCGCATTGACTGACGTTGACTTTAATCATCCCACGGTGACCAACGTGAACATAGTTAATACTCATACGTTAATTGGACTATACAAAGTTTAAGCTCTTGAGGATTTAGAGCGAGAAGGACCAGTTTATACTCGTATACTTCTGGGAGTTTTAGGAATCAGTTTAACCTCGTGTACCTGTTGGAGGTTCAATGAGATGTAGTTTAGACTCATATATTCATTGGAGCGTGAATATGGATGTCGAATACATCAAAGACGGGCAAAAGTAGGTGAAAATACCACGAAAACTACCGTCGGACCAAACCCGCATGCGGGTCACCCTAAGGTGACCCGCACGAGTCACCCTAAGGTGACCTGCACGAGTGCGGGTCATGGGGCGGTGCCAAGGAGTTATAAAACTATGTTCTTTGCTTCTTCTCCCAAATTCGGGACTCCACCTCTCATCCAAATCTCATCCCCTCAAGAACTCTCAAACTCTTCAATCTCCATTAGTTCTCTCCTAAGAATTCTTCTACCCCAAGTTCTTTAAATTTATAGATTTCGGTCAAGGGTCCCTCCCCTTTGAAATCTAGGGTTTTGGTCTACCTTTTGCCTCGAGATCTCATCGTTTATGTTCTCCTTTGACGGTGCTTCCTCGATCTCTCCTTAAACTCAGGTAAGGGCCACCTTTACTTTCAATTTCACTTTATCTTTTTGCTTTTTTCAACTTTTAGTTTTGAGGATTTAGTGGTAAGGTCGAAATTACATCTTTCCCTCTCACTTTTTTTGAGTGTAATAGGAACTTTGTGCTTGCTTCTTGGTGTTTGGAGGATTTAAAACTCCTTCTGTAGCTTTCTTTGATTTCGGGTAAGTTCATCCATGAAGCTTCAAAAATTTTGTTCATTGCTTGATTGTTGAAATTGTTGGTTGGGAGCTGAGTCCATAAATTTCCGTGTGGTCTTGGCCGAAACTCTTACCTTGTTTGTTGTTTGATCATGTGCACGACTTGATGTCGGTATTTGTATAAGTATTGACCCCCTCCTTTTCTTTTGACGACCTAGAAACCCTTTAACTCCTTAATATTTAGTTAGAGGGGGGGGGGGGATTGAAACCTATCTTTGCTTGGTTGACAACCTAGCCTTCATCTTGATGATGATTCATCTACATATATGATAACTGAGTTTAGTTGTGTTTGAGAACCAAAACTTAAGATGAATGATTGGATTATGTGCTTTAATTTGGCTCATCCCCTTGTATGGTAGCGTGCGGAGTTTGGACTAGACCCTCGAGACTTGTGACCACGACCAAACCCTTGAGGCTTGATTTCGAACAAGAATCCAACACTGTTTTTTTAATACCCAAAGTTTTAGTCTTTTGACTTGGGCATGACCGAACCTTTTGCTTGACTTGGTTATATGTTGGATTTGAATCAACCTTATATACCCTCTTTTTTTATCACTACACTTGTATATGGGGCACGGTTGCATGTTGGATCGTTGGTCGTGAATAAGAACTGAATCGAGTTTTCAATTTGAAGGAAATATCGAGGCTCTAATTCTTGAATTTGTGCATGGCCGAAACCCTTTACTTTAATTTGTTGAGCCTCGAGCTTTTGGTTGGATGTGGAGTTTGAACTCCTTGAAGATATTTGGTTGAGGACTGAGTCGAGCCCTCGATTAGAGGGAATTATTGATACTTTAGTTCCTGAGTTTATGCATGGACAAAATCCTTCGGTTCTCTTTTGTAATTTTGCACATGAATTGGTTCTTTAAATCATTACTCGCACTTTAATTTTGGCCCAAACTCCCTATTTCGATTTTGAGAGCATGAATCGATATCAGCATTGTATGAAAATCGCATTTGTTGCCTTGACCTTGTATGTGTGTACATGAACTGAGACCACTTTGATTTGGTTGGATGTATATGAAGTGTTTGATCTGATACACTAATCGAAACCAATTTGTGATGAGGGTCAAGCTTTTGGATGCATGAGCGACTTATGATAATCAAATCCGTATGTTTAATCAGACCTTAACCGAAAAATCCTAACTTTCATAGGATTTCAGCTAAATTCGTAATTTCCCTTTTAATCTTAGATTTATATATCTTAATTCTCGATATAACTAAACTGTTGTCTTTCATTATAGATTATCTGTGTTGCGAAAGAGATCGCGCATCCCGAGGGGTCGCTCGGCTACTCAGTCACTTGAGCCAAAGCCTTTTTCCTACGCAGGTAACTTTTTACCACCTTTTTACTTGTGAATTCAATACTAATATATTGTATATTGTATGCTCGCTTTGCTCTCCTTGGTGAGGTAATTGGGAAGAGTTGATATCCTCCTTTATGATGGTTGACGCTTAAAAGATGCGTTTTGCTTGGTCAAGACGCGTCTTAAGGCAATAAGTGGCGATTTCATACTGTATCGCGTTCCGTAGGACTGGGTATATTGTCACGTTGTTTGCACGATAATGTACATTATCCTCCATGCGCATAATACAGTTGGAATCGTCTCGTCAATTACAGGGCAGTGACTCTACCTCACGATTCTGTGAGATGAATTTAACGCCTTGTATTGCCTTAAAATATTCTTGTAATCACGTTTAATAAATACGCGTATTGCTTCAGTTGAATTCCCTTCAGATGTGTTTTCTACTCACACGGTGGATGGTCGCCGTAGTGAGTGCTACGCCGCTACTGATGATCTAATGCTCATCGAGGCTACTCCTCAGTTTGCTCCAGATGCACCTAAAGAACTCTCTCAACAGGTGCAAAAGGGGGATCACCGTGTTCTGAGACAGTTGATCACCGACGCACCATTTGTAGAGGACCCCGATTCTACCGATCCTCTAAGTAAGACGGACTATCTTTTCGTTGATTCGATTGAAGATCCAGCCACCGTATATCTTGAGGACGAACAGTGGTTAACTGATGATGGTGGTTTCAAATATCCCCCCCCCCCCCGATTCCTCGCCATCACCCATTGACTAAATTACAGAGGTAGGTGGTGACACAAGAGATGTCATGGTGTTTAATGGAGGAGCACTCTCATGTTCATTGTGGATATATTACCAATCAGCCACTCCCAAGCTCGAGCAACAAAAATCATATCACAGGATTACACCCTGGTATGTTAGGATTGGATGAGCCACCTCGAGGTGAGCGATTTACATTTGCTAACACCGTAAAGATCCGCCTTGCAAGATTAGGGCGAGAGTTACCTGTTTCGGGTCACAAATGCTATGGTTGGTCTCATTATTTGGACAAGGTTTGATGGGCCAGGATGACGAACTACGTCCTCAACCGATGGAGCGCGGACCTGAAGGCTAGTGGATTGTATGCAGCTGTCTATGCTACTAAGTATGGGTTTCCGGTTAGTGTTCATCACTTCTTTGCATTATTAGAGCTCTACAACCTAGAGATGAACACTTTCCTGACCAAGCATGTGGAGTTAGGATTACCTCTCCATGAGATACATAACGTTTCTAGTCTACCATTGGGGAATATGCTATATCAGGAATACTTTCCTTCTAATCGGGAGTTAGATCAATTGAAGGTACACACACCTGATTGATACAACACATTATGGGAACTCACCTACCACTATTAGATAGATTTGGCAGGAGTTAACCTGATAGCGAGGAAGAAGTCATTCCAGATAAGTCTGAAATAGTTTGCGGGTTACTTGTTCAAGCATCTGGATCAGCCTGGCGAGGACGTTTGTGAGCCGGCATCGTTTAATCCTTCAGAGGTCAATGAGCTGATCAGGAGATCTGGTGCGTGATCCTATACTACTGCAGGTGTCGAGGGCAAGTTTCCTGGAGGTACCAAGTCTAAGACCTTTAATCGCGAGAAAAATTGCTTTCATTGATGTCATTGTTTTCTTGAGCAACAGTTTATCGGTTACAAAAGATCCGGTCTTTTTATAAGATCCAGTTACAACAAAATCAAAAAAAGAAAATCTTAAAAGATCACAACTTTCCTTTTCTGGAACAAATCACAAGATCCTGTTTTGCGGTCTCTTGCTTGTGTGGGTTCTTTGCCTGCGCCAGGGTTAATCCGTGGACCACCGTGCGATCTTGATCCGGTCGGATCTACACGGTATGACGGGTGTTATTTTACGAAGGAAATAACAGCCGAGGGGATTATTTCACCAAGGAAATAATAGCCCTAAGTAATTGAAATCGACCAAGCAAAATCGATACTCTTCTCGGGATCAAAAACCAAGTTTTGATCCAGAGGATGACCGTGTGGATCTTAGATCTGACCTCTCTCGAACTCCTGCCTTATTTGGCGTGGATGATCATCAAGAACCAGATCTGAAAAGTCCGAGTCTTCAAAGCTCTAAAACTCCGAAGTTTAGCTCTCAATCCAACAGAGTTTCCCCTCAAAAGTTCAACAAAAATCCCCTTTTAAACAATGAGCCTTCAAGTCTATTTATAGGCACCTCAAACCAGATCTGGGCTCAGATCTGGGCTCGGCCACCTAGGTGGCTCGGCCACCTAGGTGGCTCGGTGAGCCACCTAGGTGGCTCGGTCATGGCTGAGCCACCACTTGGTGGCTCGGCCACCGAGCCACCTAGGTGGCTCGGTGAGCCACTTAGGTGGCTCGGCTTTGGCCGAGCTACCTAGGTGGATCGGCTTTGGCCGAGCCACCTAGGAGTGGCTCGGTTTTGGCCGAGCCCTCCAGGTGTTTGCTTCTTCGCCTGTTTTCCGGTTTCACGGTTTATCCGAACTTTATTGTTGATCTGGATTCTGATTTGGCAGTCCGGATCCTGATTTAGCAGTAAATCCGCTTTGGTGTTCGAGTTCGAGTCCGCTCCCGATCTTGTTTGATGTGATGGACTCTACGGTTGGATGACTCGTTGATTCATCGACCCGTTAGCTTGATTGGGCACGTGATTGGATGTATTCCGTTGTTTGCGTACGGTTCGTTAACCTCGTCGCCTCGTTAATCCGCTTCGTCGCGTCTCACTTGGCTTCGGTGTTGTGGTCTAACGATCATGCTTGGATATATCGCCCGATGGTTCGTTGGTTTGTCGAATCACCGTGCCGAGCTGTGTTAAGGGACCTATAAGCAGTTTTATACGCCTACAGATACCCCCTCTAAAGTATTTCAGCCTCATTCTTTTATAGAAGAGTCTGGAATACTTTGGATATGATCGTCCCAACCTTCAATCGGTGTAACGGGACCTTGGAATGGATTCTATTCTTGATTCTTTCAATCCTCCAGGCTATTCGGTGCTTTGTCGAATGTCTACAAGGGTTCCGGTACTGCATTTATTGTCTGACCGTTGTCGAAATTTTGAAGTCAATTCCTGATTTTCTGATCTTTAGCTCGTGTTTGCTGTTTCAACATAGAACCGACCATCGATTGTTGGCGTTGAGTATTCATTTGCAACGCGTTGTCCGGCGTTTTGACACAGTTTATACTCGTACGTCTGCTGGAGTCTTGAGAAGTAGTTTATACTCTTATACTTTTCGGAGTGTTGTTGAGTTATCCTTAATAATATTTTTAGAAAAGTACTCTCCAGAAACTTCTCAACAAAAATAGGGAATAGTTTATACTCGTATACCTTATTGGAGTACTAAGAAGCAATTTATACTCGTATACTTTTCGGAGTACTTTTTAGGTCCGAATGAGCTGAACTTGCCTGATAATGACCCACAAAAGGTAGTAATTAGGCTCAAAAAGTCTTCCGACCCTTCCGAATGTGTGGGAGAGGAATGAATAAATAAGGGACTGAACCATCGGTCGATTTGAAGTCGTTTCGATACTCGGTTCAGCTCCAATTTGAATTTTGGTTCAAATCTGGTTCAAACTTGTTCAGAACTGGTTCAACCTGGTTCAAGACTGGTTCAGGACTGGTTCAAGACTGGTTTAGCCTGGTTCAGACTAATTCATCCTGGTTTAGTCTGGTTCAGCCTGGTTTTGCCTGCTTCAGCCTCCTTTGAACTGATTTAGCCTGGTCTGGTCTGGTTCAACTTGGTCTGGTCTGGTTCAGTCTGGCCTGGTCCGGTTCAAGGCTGGTTCAACACTATAAAAGTCCCTCTTTTCCTCTCTTTAGGGCCGCCCCCCCTCTCCACCTTTTTGGAGTTTTCTCTTCCCTCGTGCATCCTTTCTCCTTCAAACCTTCAAATTTGTCTTAGATCTATCTTTCCTTTTGATCATAGACTGGGAAATCCCTCAAAATCTCCATATAAAATTTTCTCTCAGGTCCCTCGAGCACGTGGTTCGAGCCTCCTTCAAGATCAGATTTTTTGTTGGATTCTCGAGCTTTTCCTCAGGTAAATCTTCCATAATTTTGGCATAGTTCATGTTTAATTCAGTATATGAATTTGTGGGATTGTATATGAAGGTTAGGGTTGTGATTTGATGCCCCGAGCTCATATTTCAGGGGGTAGAATTTGGAGATCTGAGGGGTTTAATTGTAATAAAGAGGGGGTAAAATTTTAGGGTTAGGGTTTGTCACCCTAACTGAAATTTTTTTGTATCTGATCCCCTGATTTATTTTGCAGATCACCATGTCGCATATCCCGAGAGGTCAATCCCCTACTGCGTCGGCTGATGGCGTGCTTCCCTCGTACACTGGTGAGCTCTTTTTTGGCGTATTTTGAAATTTGTAGATTAATCCTTTATCCCCATTTTGTTCTCCTTGGTGAGACAATTGGGAAGAGCCTTGATTCTCCTTGGTGAGGATTGACGCTTTAAAAGATAGGTTTTGCTTGGTCAAAACCATATCTCAAAGTAAATAAAGGGGGCGTTTTGACGCTGTATTGTGCCTTATAAGGCAGGGATATATTGTTGATATACCCTATCTTATGAATGCATAATGTGGCCAAATCGTCTCACCCTTTATAAGGCAGTGACTCTATCTTACCCATTCGTAAGATGAGTTCAACTTCCTTTTACAACTGAGGCTAACAAACACTTAATTGCTTGTTTTCAGTGGAATATCCCTCTGGAGCGTTCTCATCTCATGCAGTGGACGGGCGTCGTGACGAGTATTATTTGACATCTGATGATTTTTCACCTATCCCACTTACTCCTCAGTTTGCTTCGGGCACGTTGACAGAGGTTGCCCAAGTGGTGAAGGAAGGTGGACATCGAGTTCTTCGACAGTTGATTACTGATGCGCCTTTCGTGAAGGATACCAGCTCTGTTCAGCCTCTCAGGAAGACTGACTTTTTATTCGGTGACTCTATTGAAGATCCTGATGCAGTGTTTATTGATGCCGAAAAGTGGCTTCATAAAGATGACGAGGGTTTTCTATATTTGCCTAAGATTTCTCGTTACCGCTCATTAACTGAGCTCAGGTGTCAGGCCGTGACACGGGAGATGTCGTGGTGTTTGATGGAGGAGCATGAGAGCGTTCACTGTGGCTATATTACTCATCAGGCAGCTCCTGGTTCGAGCAGGAGTCATATCATTGGATTGCGTCCTGGAGTATTGGGGCTGGATACACCGCCGCGTAACGAGTTTCTTGCTTCTGCTTCTACTTTGAAGAATCGTCTCGCTGACTTAGGACGGGAGATGCCTGCGTTGCGCCACAGATTCTATGGCTGGGTCCATTCTTCAGACAGGCTTTGGTGGGCTCGTATGACGAACTACGTCTTAAGCCGATGGAGCGAGGAGTTGCACGCTTGTGGTCTATATACAGCTATTCGTTCCACCATGTATGGTTTACCCGTCAGCGCTAAACATTTCTTCACTTTGTACGAGCTCTATAACCCAGATTCGAACACTTTCCTGACTAGGCACGGAGAGTTGGGCTTGGCTCTCCATAAGATGCACAAGATTTCTGGTTTGCCCATGGGCCAGATGCTATATCAGGAGTACTTTCCCTCCAACCATGAGTTGATTCAGCTGAAGGACCGCATGCCCAACCGCTATGAGACTTTATGGGATCTCACATGTCACTACCATATTACTTTGGCGCAGTCTGAGCCTTTAGCGAAGAAGACTAAGTCACAGGTGAGCCTGAAGCAGTTCGCGTGTTACTTGTTCAGAAATCTAGAGAGCAATTCTGGCGAGGCTATTTGTGAGCTGGCAACGCTTAATCCTTCAGAGGTTAATGGTCTGCTGAAGAAGATTGACGCTCACTCCTATACCATTAGCAGTCCCGAGAGTGGCTTTCCTGCAGGGACCAAGTTTAAATCATTCTTATGGCATGCGACCACATCGATTCAGCCGATGACCCTTCTTACCGGTTACCTCGCTATCTGGTTAAAGAAATGCGTGGTCCCATATCAGTCCAGTGACATTTTACTATTGGAAGTGCTCTACCCAGCGGTTCAGCTTGCCTACAAAAAGGAACTTTCGCTTCTTCCGGTGATGGTAGCTAACATTCATCGAGGGCTTCGACAGATTTCTAGTGCTTTCACACAGAAAGAAGGTGTACCGTCGGCTCAGATTCCTCTTATTAAAGTGGAGCTTCCATACACTTATTTGATGGCTTGGTTTGTCCTTCATCGTTCTGATATGATGTCGGTACCTAACACCACAGACCGCTCTGTTCCCCTACTACAGTTGTTTGAGAATGGCAGGTGGGAGGGGCGAGGATTCCTTGAAGTCAAGAAGCAGCTACAGGTCCACAAGTGTTGGGTATTTTCCACTTGCTTCCCACAGTTCTTCAGCCAATATGGTGAGTGTTTGACTGATGAGGAGAGGCCGAGGGAGAATCGAACTCATTTAGATATCGATTGCTTTAATTGGCTAGTGAACATTAGGCCGGGTTATCTGACCTTCCGGGTGAGGAATCAGTGTTTCATAGAGCCATATCTACCCTGCCGATTCGTTCGCCAGTTTGGCTATGATTAGTTTTATGTCGAGAACCCACGTCAGTAGCTTCGGACTTATGGCGGTTTGGTGGACGGTCTTCGGGCATGGCTGTGGACCGTGATGGGCTGCACTGGTGCTAAGTTCAGTCTCCCGAGTGCTGAGCGTTAGTTAAAGCTCACATTCTTAAGCTGCAGGTGATTGTTAGCAGCTAACAAACCTGTCCCCGTGAAGCCGATTGCAGAGTTAGTGGCTGAGGAGGCTTCTCGGGCTGATTCTCGTGTGATTCGGGAAGATGCTCGGTCACAGAGGACGCGGAGCAAGACTCGTCGAATCGACGAAGAAGGAAAAAAGACCTTCAATTTTGCTGAAGAGGCCTCAGGCGGAGATCCTGAAGATTACAAGGAATATTTCAAGCAAGGTTAATCATCTATCTTTTCCCTGTCTTCCAGAGTTATTAATCTTGACAACTGTTTGATGTTTCAGGGACAGTGGCTGATAAGGAAGAAGAATTCCATCCTTTTACTCAGGCGAGACTTCCGATTGTTGTCCCAGCTGCTAGGCGGAAGAGACTAGCCCACAAGCCGCGTGCAGATCCACGAGCATCTGAGATGGATTTGGCTGGTGATGATCCCGCTAGCGACGGAGGTAACATCTACCCTATAGACCATCCTCTTGATCATTCAGAACTTCGGGCTCATGCTTTTCCATCTCTATATAGGAGAACGTGGGGAAGGCGAGATGAGTCTCGATCCTGCTCCTCATGATTTTGCATTTTCTGGTGAGCCTGACTTACCACACCAGATAGAAAAGCCTGTAGAAGCTGCCGACGTTAGGGAGACTATCAATGTAGGACCCGATTTAGTGAATCCAGGTACATCTACCATTGACAATATACCCTTTAGATGGCAGACAAAGGAGTTGAACGATTCAGAATTCGTGCCTCACTTATTTGTCTCTATGCTTCTTGCTCTTTTAGATAAATTGCAGGGGGCAAACGTGGACCTTGGGAGTAGAGAGGCTAACACATCCGTAGGAGGTAACTCATTTCCGTTGGTCGTAGTCTTTTTATTCTTCTTTCGCATTTATATTTTCTTGTGTCAGATTTTTCGACTGATGATTTTGAAGAGGAAGGTTTGCTTGTGGACACTCCTATGCTCCACTTCATGTATGGCTCTCCTCAAATTGATGACCAATTACCTGAAGATATGTTTCCTGAGTCTACACTCCCTAAGAATTCCGAGAATGGTCCTTTTGAAGGTACGTGCCTCTTCTCAGGTTAATTATAGGACTAGCCATTTTTTGACTAATGCAGTTATAATGTGATGAATCTAAGAATTCCGTTTTATGTTTGACAGAAGCTTTTGTCAAGACTGATCCTGTTGAGCCGGCTGTGAGACCAACTACATCAGCTGATACATCAACAACGGTTACACCTCCACTACCCCCAGTGACTCAAGGGGAAGGAGGTATAAATTAAGCAACTGAGAAATGTTATCTATTTCCTCATCAAGGCTTTTGACGGATTTCCCCCTTTTTGTGTAGGGCTTTCTTCTCGGCTTCATGTCCTCATGAAGGAGTTGTTATCAGACAACGATCCTAAGAAGATCATCATCTGTATAGAAGTTCGCTCCTTCTTCTCCTTCGTGAATACTATGATTGGCAAACTCTTCCACGGTGGACTTTTCCTTCACTAATTTAAGCCTTTCCTTGATCCCAGAATAAATTCAATAAGGGATGCAGGATATCCGGATCTGGCGAAGGCTATAATTGATGACCTTGATTGCCTAGAGCACGAGCTTCAGATGTTACGTGAGCTCCGGGATGCAGGTGCCTCTTCATTCATTGCTGCCAATTTGGATACTCGCTTACAGACATGGCGCAATACTCGAGCTTTTGCTGAGTTCGAGATTCAGGTGCAGCGGGATCGGGTAGATCGAGTTGAGGCCAACCTTGCTGTTAGATCATCTTCATTTGACGATCTTGACTTTTCTATTGCCTCTTGCGAGACCAAGATAGAACAGTTCAGAAGAGGACTTCGTGAAGAAGAGGAGACTTTGAGTACCCTTCAAATGACGAAGGTACAGGATCAGCAAGCCCACACTACCTTATCTGAGGAGTTGAAATCCTTAAAGCAGAAGCTGGTCGAGACGGAGGAGGTTGCTGTGAAGACTTTAGCCACCACTGAAGAGTCCATCAGAGCTGAATTGCAGGATGAGCTTAGGCAAGCTTATGATGAGAAGCTGTCTAAGTTTAGTCAGCAGATTTTTAGCCATGGGCTTGATGTATGATTTCATTTACTGAATATTTTGACTTTTGATCCTCTTAGTGGAAATGGTTTTATCTTTATCTTTATTGTGGTTTCTCACTCTGTTTGGAATGATTGACCATAATACTCACAGGATTTTTAGCAAACCCTCAGCCCTAAACGGGTTTGATAAGCCTTTACCGACTACCGTTTGAGTCGGGCTAGCATGCGGATTGTCTAAATCCATTCCGCATGTAACGTTGTGCTAAGAGATAGAATTCTCAGAGACTTTGTGCTATGATATCGAATACATAGGCTTTACCATTTGTTACGGGAATAGGCTACCCGGCAACGCGTGTTAGGCGTTGACTTTCGGATTTTTGACTAACCCCCAGCCTTCAACGGATTTGATTAGCCTTTACCGACTACCGTTTGAGTCGGGCTAGTATGCGGATTGTCTAAATCCGTTCCGCATGTAACGTTGTGCTAAGAGAGTGAATTCTCTGAGACTCGCCCCTACGACTTCGAATACGTAGACTTCGCCATTGTTACGGGAATAGGCTACCCGGCAACGCGTGTTAGGCATTGACTTTAGGATTTTTGGCTAACCCCCAGCCTTTAACGGATTTGATTAGCCTTTACCGACTACCGTTTGAGTCGGGCTAGCATGCGGATTGTCTAAATCCGTTCCGCATGTAACGTTGTGCTAAGAGAGTGAATTCTCTGAGACTCGTCGCTACGACTTCGAATACGTAGACTTCGCCATTGTTACGGGAATAGGCTACCCGGCAACGTGTATTAGACGCTAACTTATCCCTACTTAGGCTTCGGGATAAAGGTCCCCAGAATCAGGTTCTAGTGTCTTCTTGGTCAGTAAAAGACTAACCCGGTGACACGTGTTAGGCTTCGGCATATCCTTTCTTAGGATTCAGGATGAAATTCCCCATGCGTGTAAGTCATGGATTTTGGTGTTATTAATAACAACTTGCCACAATGTTGAATATGTGGGCGGGTGTTTTTTTAACGGTTAAGAACTAACCGGCAGCGCGGGTTAGGCGCAGACTTATCCCTGCTTAGGTTTCAGGATAGGATACCCCAGAATCGAACTCTGGTGTCTTTTTCTACAGAGAAAGACTAAACCGACAGCGAGTGCTAGGCGCAGACTTATCCCTGCTTAGGATTCGGGATAAACTTCCTAGGATGAATCCTAGATTGATAAATTCTTGGAAAAGGTTGGTGTGGGAAAAGAAGAATTTTATATTCTATTTCTCGGTCTTCTTTTAGGGTGAAGGCGAACCCGAATACAAGGAAGGAAGAATTTTATATTCTATTCCTTGATTCTGGAAAGGAAGAATTTTATATTCTATTCCTTGATTCTGGAAAGGAAGAATTTTATATTCTATTTCCAACGCAAAAGAAACTAGAAGTGGGATCTCCACTCCGAGAATCTGGAAGATCTAATAAACTTACCTTTTATAGGATTGGTTATCTAGTCTGAAGATGAGTTTCTCGTTTATCGAAGTAAAATTTCAACTTCGGTTATAACCGTGAGAAGGCTTAACCAAAGAGAAAAAGAAGGGAGTTCTTTCGTTTATCGAAAGGGGACTCTGAACTGAAAGTGGACCTCTTGTTCGTGGAAAGAGTCAAGCGAGAAATTTGCTGGTGGTTTGGGCCAGAAAGACACTTTTGGTGGACTCACTGTCAATTGAAATTGATCAGTAAGGGATTTTGGTTGTGAAAATGATTTTGGGTTATCCTCTAGAATATTAAGTGTAATATTCTTCAAGGAACTTCCCGGTAAATGGGTTATCCTGAATGTACTAGGGATAGTACTTTTTCAGGAACTTCCCATTTATTGGCATTAACTGCCTGGCGCCCTCTTGAGTAATCAAGAGATATGCGCCGTTTGAGTAGACTGTGTCTATCACAAACGGTCCTTCCTATTTGGGTTCAAATTTACCTTTCTTCTTAGAGTTGAGGATTATCGGTCGGCGAGCAGCGAGGACCAGATCTTCTTCCTTGAAGCTTCTCTGTCGGACTCGTTTGTTAAAAGCCCTAGATATTCTGGCTTGATAAAACTCAATGTGTTGTTGAGCTTCCAAGCGATTTTCATCCAACATTTCGAGTTCTTCGAGACGTTTCTGATGTTGTTCTTCTATCGTCATCTCAGTTGCGAGAGCGATCCGAAGGGATGGGATTTGGATTTCCAATGGTAGCACAGCTTCACATCCGTATATCAATGAATATAGGGTAGCTCCTGTAGGTGTGCGTATGGTGGTACGATAAGCCCAGAGTGCTTCACCGAGTTTATCATCCTAGTCTCGTTTATTTGTCTTCACGAGCTTTGACAGGATCTTAATGATCGTCTTGTTAAAAGCCTCAGCTAATCCATTCAAGGCGGGATAATAAGCTGTTGACGAAATATCTTGAATTTTGAACTTGTCACAAAATCTGACGAAAGCGTTGCTTATGAACTGTGGACCGTTATCATGAATGATCCGTCTTGGCACGCCGTGATGGTATATGACATGATGTTTGATGAAATTGATGACGTTGTTCGTCTTCACTTCTCTAAGCGGAATCGCTTCAGCCCACTTTGAAAAGTAATCTGTGATTGCGAGAATGAATCGATCACCTTTGACTGAAAGGGGAAAAATAGGACCGACAATGTCCATACCCCATATCTCGAACGACCAAGATGTGGTTGACGTGTGTAAACGCTCCAGTGGTTGGTGCATATAATTTGCATGTACTTGACAGGCATGACATTCTCGGGTGTATTCGATTGCATCATGAACCATTGTTAGCCAAAAATATCCCATTCTCCTGATGCGATCATACAGTTTGGGACCAGGCTGATGCGCACCACATTCTCCTTCGTGTGCTTCCTTAAGAACTTCTTCTGCTTCTTTGTTCGAAAGGAATCGGAGTAACAAATCATCGTACCCTCGACGATATAATATATGGGTCTTGGTATTATAGAAGAATCTTGGTGCTCTTCGGCAGATTGATTCCCTTTCTTTTACATCCTCTGGAAAAATACCATATTGGATGTAGTCAATGATAGGAAAACACTAATCTCGGGACTCAGACCCAATTTGAGTTGAATTCACCTCCTTGGCGCTTATGTTTCTATCATCTTCCTCTTTAATATCCATATTGTATATGGGTATGCAGAGTTGATGCGTTCTTACTGTGACTAGTAGTTCAGTTTCGGGAGGCTGCGCAAGTGATACCGCTAGTGCTGCCAGTGCATCTGCATAAGTGTTCTGGAGACGAGGGATGTATTCAATAAAGAATTCTTCAAAAGAATCTGCGATTTTGATGGCCTCTTAGTGGTACGGGATCAGGTCTTGGTTCCTGACTTCATACTCTCCATGGACTTGGTTGACTATCAATTGAGAATCCCCAAAAGCTTCGAGATATTAGACCCCCAGCTCCTTAACGAAACTGAGTCTAATGAGAAGCGTGTTGTACTCGGCTACGTTATTGGAACATGGATTAGTCAGTGAATAAGCCCGAGGCATGACATGCTTCCCCGGAGAAACTAAGACAACTCTAACCCCGGAGGAGGCTTTAGAACATCCGGGGGTTATTGCCACATTAACTGCCCTTGAAGCACCATCGAAGTATAATTGCCATACTTGTTGGTGCGATATAGTGTTAACCTCGTGGGTTTCATCTGGCAAGTCATCATATACTTCTGCCGTATCCGTTGTCGGGTTTGCCGCCAAAAGATCACAAATCACTTTTCCTTTGATCGACTTCTGCTGTTTGAAGTGAAAATCATATTGGGACAAGAGAAGGGCCCACTTCGCTAGCCGCCAATTCATAGAGGCCGGTTACATCATAAATACCCGTACTGGATTAACGTTAGAAATGACGTAAATCGTCTGTCTAACCAAGTAATGCCGCATCTTTTGCATTGCGAATACCAATGCGAGGCATTCTTTCTCAATCATCGGATATCGAGATTCGGTGCCTACCAAGGTCCGACTTAAGTAATAGACTGCCTGTTCGTGACCGTTATCATCGTCTTGTGCTAGTAAAGCACTTATCGAGTGGTTCATCGCCTTGAGGTAAATCAAGAACGGTTTACCTGATTTTGGTGCAATGAGAACAGGAGGATTCGTCAGATATGTTTTGATATCTTTGAGTGCTTTTTGGCAGGCGTCGTCCCAAATAAATGACACACCTTTCTTGTTTAGCTTAGAGAATGGTTGGCACTTTCCAGAAAGATTTGAGATGAACCGTCGGATGTAAGCTAAACGCCCTTGCAATCCTCTGAGTTCTCTTAGATTTCTAGGGGGTTGCAGTTCATGTATCGCCCTCACCTTATCAGGATCGATATGTATACCTTTAGTGGTGATGACGAATCCAAGGAATTTTCCGCTGGACATTCCAAGGAAGGATTTAGTGGGGTTCATCTTTAATTGATGACTCCGCATGAGATCGAACATCGTCTTCAAGTCATTGATGTGATCTTCTTTGTTGCGGTTTTTTACAACCAAATCATCAACGTAGCACTCGACTGTTTTCCTGAGATGTTCTTGGAAAATCTTAGTCATTGCTCGCTGGTACGTGGCGTCTGCATTCTTTAGACCGAAAGGCATCACCGTGTAGCAAAAGACACCAAGGGGCGTTCTGAACGCTGTATGCTTCTCGTCATCTGGGTGCATCTTGATTTGGTTATATCCTAAAAATCCATCCATAAAAGACATTCTCTCAAATCCGCACGTATTGTCGATAATGACATCCGTGATTAGGAGAGGAAAGTCGTCTTTTGGACATGCCGTATTCAGGTCCCTGAAGTCGATGCAAATCCTGATTTTACCGTTCTTCTTCATGACTGGAACAATGTTGGCTAGCCAGTCGGGATGTTGCTCCTCTCGGATAAATCCTGATTTGATCAATTTCTTAACCTCTGCCTCAATGGCTTCCATAATCTGCGGACGAAACCGTCTTTGCTGTTGTTTAACAGGTTTGGCATCCGACTTGATATCGAGGCGGTGCATTGCCACATTGGGTCGAGCCCTGGCATGTCTTCATAGTTCCAAGCGAAGACGTCAATATATTCCCTGATGAGAGCAATTAATTCCTCCTTCTCATTTGAGGGAAGACTATCGCTGATGAATATAGGCTTTGGGTTGGCCTCGTCGCCCATGTTAATTTGGACTATTTTATCTTCAGTGGGGGTTCCCTCTGTTCAAACCTATCACCATACTGCATGTTCAGGTGATGAACCCATGGGTCTTCCCATGTTGGCATTTGATCGTTCTCCATTGTGGCCGGATCAGCTGTAGCCATGTTCGTCATTAGGGCTTTGAATACTTCCCCCAGACTTGTCTCGGAATCCCATTCCGATGGATCTGACAAGTACCCATCTTTGTATTGCTCAGATGATTGGTTATTGATTAACCAGCAACATTCGTCTTCTGAAGAAGAGACATACCCTAAGCCTCGTCTGAATTTATAATAATCATCCGGTTTCCCTTTTGGTACATATGCCACTTTGGCTGGAATACGGGAACCTCGATCGAAGTATAAACCTTCTCCGAGTGTGAAATCATATCCTTATTTTTCCATGAGCTTGCGCGCTTCCGGACTATACTTAGATAAATGCAGACCAGGTTTGTCATCATTCTCATCTTCCCTTAAGAAATGATCTGGTAATGGAAAACTCTCTCATTTACCGTAAGTCACTTCTTTTTCGCCTCCTATTTTGGTAGGGATGACCAGGGTTGTTCCGAAAGAATGCTGGAGGCGTTTCTTTGCTATATAGGACGATCGAAGCGGCGCATATAAATCGGGATTATCATACAATCCCTTTATTACATCATCAAGAGACAGTGAGTACTCTAAATCGTCATTTATTTTATTATTGGCAAGTTGCCAGTTACAACTGCCATCTGACGATTGTTCATCATCAAGATTGATTACCAAGGGTACAATATCGTTTAAAACAAAACCTCCATTGCAATCAAGTCCGGCTTCGGTATCAGCTTCTTCTCCGCTGTCCGTGCCATGGGCCGATGATTCAGTATCGGATTCGTTACCATAAAGGAGAGAATCAGTGAAATAATTCTCAAACCCTTTGAATGGTTACTTATCCGCGACCACCGTCCTAACCTTATTATCAGTGTCGACATATTTCAAACACTGATGGAGAGTGGAGGGGATTATAACGTTACTATGGATCAAAGGTCGACCCAATAGTAAGTTATATGAAGTCTCGGCATCAATTACATAACATGTGACTTCTGTCTTCAAATCACCCATTTGACATTTTATCCGGATCTTACCTAAGGGTCTTGACCCGCTAGTATTGAATCCATAGATAACAGTGCCTGTGGACGCCAACTTACTAGTTGGAATGCCGAGGCTATGCATCAAGCGAAGCGGCATAATACTCACAGCAGAACCCGGATCCACTTGGATTCGGTTGACTTCGCTGGAGCCAATGTACCCAATAAAATATAGGGGTCGATCATGATTCAAATTCTTCGTCTGCATATCCTCTTTGGTGAAGGTAATGCAGGGAAGGTTTTTAGCCGCTATATTGCAGTGTTGAATTAACGGTTCTTGCTCTTCAGGTACCGGCTTGATCTGAGTAAGGAACACTTCTGAATTGGCCAAGGCTTCTTGCAAGGCTTCCCTGGTTTCTTTAGACAACCGTAGCAACTCATACAATGTTATCCATGCTGGAATGTTAGCTAGTTGACCCATAATATCGAAGATGTGCGGAGAGTTTGAGCTTTTCGGTTTATCTCTTCCAATCGGACGATTGAAACGAGACTGCTTCGGATTCTGAACCTCCTGGGGCTTCTTTTCTTTCTGTTTATTAACCGGCTGTCGTCGAGCTTCTTCAACCGGTCCAGGAGTCGTAATCATACCCAGTTCCGTGAGAGTTCTGGCTGGTCCCAGTTTAGTCACCCCCTGCTCAGCTAACTGATCACTAGGTGATGGATAGTTGAAGTGATACTGATTTCCGCTTCTAGTGGCAAAAACTTCTTGTTCTTCTTCGGAGAGCGGGAAAGTAGGAGCTTCATTACTATCCTCTTCGAAGATCACGGAAGTAGCATTGCAGGACTTGCCTTTACCCTTTCTGGTCGAGGAAGTCGTCCACTGATCGTCTTCAATAAGATCAGGATGGACCTAGAGGATTTCGCCGTTTGGGGCTGTGTGTGGCACAAGTCCTTTTTGCCGTTGTCCATATGGGTCGTCATTTACTGTCTTCATTCCTACTTTGGTGATGCGTTCTGGTTCAAACCATGCTGTGGGTACTGATCCAAAGCTAATTGATACTGCATTTGCTCCTACATTCTTGGGCAGCTTCGGGGTTATGACGCCTACATCAATTAACCCCTGGATCTTATCCTTGAGATGGTAGCATGACTTTATAGGGTGATGGACCGCTCTATGGTATGCGCAATACTTCGGATCCGTCACTTTGCTAGCCCCTTCTTGATCCACAATCAACGGCAGCTGGATTTTGTTATTTTCCAACAGGTACTTAAAGATGACGGGAACTTCGTCATCTTTGAAGGAGTACACTTTAGGAAATCTTGGCTCCGAAGATTTCTGCTTCTGAGGCCGTTGTTGCCATTGCGACTGCGATTGTTGTGGTGCTCGTTGCTACGGCTGTTGCTGAGGTTGCAATTGGAAAGTTTGATTAGCATCAACTGCATTAGCATGTGCCTTACCTTTCCCTCGTGGGAAGAAATTCTGTGTTGGAGCATTCGTCACCTGTTGGCCTCTCTCCGCCTTCTTCCTTCTGAGGAATCGCTCGGCTTGCTCTCCTCGGACTTTCAAATCCTTCCATGTTTTGGATGGTGCTGTCCCCATTGCTTCCAACACGTCCAATGCGAGGTTGTTGTGGCAAGTCTAGAGAATGAACTCCTCAGTGATTGGGTCCCGACAGTTCATTGCCTTGTTCCAAAACCTTTTGACGAAGGTATCAACTAATTCCCCGTCTTTCTGTTTCTCGTCAAGCAACGATCCGATGGATATCTCGGTGTCGTCATCGAAGAAGTTGGTGAGGAATTTAGTCTCCATGTCGTCCCAGCTATTCACACTTCCTGGCTTGAGGCGGCGATACCAATCGAAGGCGGCTCCACGAAGAGTGCCAACGAAGGACCGTACCATCAGAGGCTCATTACCAGAGATAACCCCTAGGTGTGATTTGAAGTAAATCAAATGCTGAGTGGGTGAACCCTTCCCATCAAATGGCGTGAAGTTAATTAGATTGAACTTCGCCGGATACGGGATTGATTCCTATTCTCTTGGGTATGGACAAGGAATGCCCATCTTCTTCATCTCTTGAGCGGAAATCAACGTAATGATTTTGCTCTCGAGGTTTTTAATCTTCAAACTTTCACCTGTATTTTCGTTAGCATGATTCTTAGGTGGAAGTGTGGCGTTATGACTAACATTCTCGATACCACCCCCTGCTTTGACGGGAGGATTATTGGCATTATGAGCTTCATCCGCACCTGTGTCCTCATCTTCTTAATTAACCTGGTTACGACGACTTGGTTCGCCTTGTTGGTTTGTCAGTGCTTGGATTTGTTGGTCATGCATTTCTCTCATATTCTGCATGGCCATTTGCATTTTGAACCTGAAGCTCTCCTGTTGTTTAGCCATGGCTTCTTCGAGCATCTTGGCCACTTATTCCGCACTTATCATAAGTGACTCACGGGGTTGTCCCTCGTTGGATACTGTATTATCTGATGCGACCGCAGAGCAGGCATCCGATTCTTCATCTTCTGAAGGTAATCTTGTCCGAATCCTACCATAAGTTGCTTGTATGATGGCTCCAGACTGCAGACGGGTTACACACCGGGGTTCTTACGGAATCGACTCGGGATTATCCTGTGTCGATGTCCCTTTGCTGGTCATATTAGTGGTGACCCTCGGAAATTCCCCATCTTCAACTATCGTTCTTCTTTGTCGGAAACGCCTAGGCCTTGATTTTGGCGTTTCGGTACTGAGCCTTTCGAAAACCGAAATTCTTTCGGGGACTGTCTTGATGCAGTTGTACTCAGACAATACTGCCCGAATGAGTTTAGAACAGGGGCATTGAGTTTCTAGTTCTCGAGGACTCCTTTTCCTGGTTTTACTCGTACCCCCAACACGATAGTACAACTCGTCGGCTTGAAGGTCGGAGTAACCTATCGTGTGTTGGCACGACTTTTCAGGTATAACGTTATCATCATCAGACGACAATATTTCCTTCTGAGGGCGAACTACCTTCTTTGGGCTTTCAAGAGTCACGCGCCTCGAAACATGCCTTTGTGGGCGTGAGTTCTCAGCGGGCTTCTGGACTTCAATGCGCAAATTGGTGCGCGTAGCTACCATGAACTCCTTAACATGTCGAGGGTGGCGGCGACTCCCAGCATGTTGAGTCATTCGGGGCTTCTTTATCAGGCCCAAACATTCTTGAACTGGAGCTTTGCATCCTTCATCGGGAAGTGGACCAAGGCGCTCCAAAACTGACCTCCTTCTTCGCGATGGTTCTGCGTGATCTCCCGGAGTAGCTACTGGAATTACCGGTGATTTAGGTTGGTTCGCCGGAGGTTGAACTTGCATTGAAGGCTGCGATAATTGTTCCTTAGCTTGAATTACTGCTTCAGACTTTGGCCTCCATACTTGGCGGATTGGTGGCGGCTTCTTGGCCACTTCCTTCTGCAGTCTTCTGCGGGCTTCTTGGACTTGAGCCCGTGTGTGGTGTTTGCGAATGCGCTCTTCAAGTGTCGAATGATTTCGTTTGACACGGGTCCATTCGTTTATTGGCGGCTTGGAGGAGCTACCATTCATCAGTTGTTGAGGCTGTTTGCCTCCCCTGTTCTTCAGATTCGCGTTATAGCGGATCCCATCAGTGGATTCCATTGCCTTCGCGAATTGTCGTGCCAAGCGTTAACGTCGCCTCTGGCGGGCTCTCTTTGAAAGAGTCACTATGCCCTCAGTGACGGAGGAATTGTCAAGAACAGATTTGACCTGGTTGGAGGTCGGTGGAGCTTCACCCGATGCAACTTTGGCATCAATTGGGGTGAGATCTTCATTTGTATTCTGCATTTCTTCGTACCAACGAACTTTTCTCCTGGAGGAGAATTTCTTGGACTTGAGGGGGGAGGTGGATCCGGACGAGGATGATAGATACTCCTCGAACTTTTGTTGGTCGAATTCATACTCGACCTCCTCCTCGACCAGGATCAAGATCCGCGGCTGCGACGCAACGATCTCGACAGCGAGATCGGTGGCTCCCACTGTGGTCGCCAGATTGTTCGCGGGAAAAATTACTTTCATTGATGTCATTGTTTTCTTGAGCAACAGTTTATCGGTTACAAAAGATCCGGTCTTTTTATAAGATCCGGTTACAACAAAATCAAAAAAAAAAAGAAAATCTTAAAAGATCACAACTTTCCTTTTCTGGAATAAATCACAAGATCTTGTTTTGCGATCTCCTGCTTGTGTGGGTTCTTTGCCTGCACCGGGGTTAATCCGTGGACCACCGCGCGATCTTGATCCGGTCGGATCTACACGGTATGACGGGTGTTATTTCATGAAGGAAATAACAGCCGAGGGGATTATTTCACCAAGGAAATAATAGCCCTAAGTAATCGAAATCGACCAAGCGAAATCGATACTCTTCTCGGGATCAAAAACCAAGTTTTGATCCAGAGGATGACCGTGTGGATCTTAGATCTGATCTCTCTTGAACTCCTGCCTTATTTGGCGTGGATGATCGCCAAGAACCAGATCTGAAAAGTCCGAGTCTTCAAAGCTCCAAAACTCTGAAGTTTAGCTCTTAATCCAGCAGAGTTTCCCCTCAAAAGTTCAACAAAAATCCCCTTTTAAACAATGAGCCTTCAAGTCTATTTATAGGCACCTTAAACCAGATCTGGGCTCAGATCTGGGCCCAGATCTGGGCTCGGCCACCTAGGTGGCTCGGCCACCTAGGTGGCTCGGCCAAGCCACCTAGGTGGCTCGGCCACCTAGGTGGCTCGGCTAGCCACCTAGGTGGCTCAGCCACCGAGCCACCAAGAGGTGGCTCGGTGAGCCACCTAGGTGGCTCGGCTTTAGCCGAGCCACCTAGGAGTGGCTCGGTTTTGGCCGAGCCCTCCAGGTGTTTGCTTCTTCGCTCATTTTCCGATTTCGCGGTTTATCCGAACTTCATTGTTAATCTGGACTCTGATTTGGCAGTCCAGATCCTGATTTGGCAGTAAATCCGCTTTGGTGTTCGAGTTCGAGTCCGCTCCCGATCTTGTTTGATGTGGTGGACTCTACTGTTGGATGACTCGTTGATTCATCGACCCGTTAGCTTGATTGGGCACGCGATTGGATGTATTCCGTTGTTTGCGTGCGGTTCGTTAACCTCGTCGCCTCGTTAATCCGCTTCGTCACGTCTCACTTGGCTTCGGTGTTGTGGTCTAACGATCATGCTTGGATATATCGCCCGATGGTTCGTTGGTTTGTCGAATCACCATGCCGAGCTGTGTTAAGGGACCTATAAGCAGTTTTATACGCCTACAACCTTTTTATGGCATGCACAGAAGCCAATCCAACCAATGACCCTTTTAGTCGGCTACATCGCGCTTTGGCTGAAGAAATATGTGGTGCCATATCAGTCCTCTGATGCTCTACCGATAGAGGTGCTCTTTCTGGCTGTTCAGCTTGCTCACAGGAAGAATATATTTTTACTTCCGACGATTGTTACCGACATTCACCGCGGTTGTAATGCCCCTGATTTTCATACTAGCTGCAATCCAGGGTGAACCCCAGAGATATTAGAACCTGCTGTACACCCTCCTCTGTGCATATGCAAGCTTAACATGTCACTGTTGCTATTACTCTAGCAGATATCAAACAACAATAGTAATACACCCCAAAGACTAACCAAATGATCTTAATATCATGACAATTTTCAGAAATGGGGATATACAATAGGTATAAAATGATATGTAATGTTCTTAAATTGGAATTTTAGAATATCACAGTTCGGAACTGAAAGGTGAACATATATCATACATATGAGAGGTTCTGAATAAGAACAAAAATCTAACAGATACCCAAGTACTACTAATATCTAACACTGTATCAAAATATACATATCCATAGAAGGATCTCTACCTCTAAGAAGATACAACTTGCACGGTTACGACCCGGCTTCGATCACAAGAGTACAGATAGCTAAAGTAACCCTGTGGAGTACTTAACTAACAAAAGTAAAATCCTTGCTACTGCAAACTAGCCCGCACTTCTTTCCACTTTGGAAGAATTCCTAAAATAGCATTCAAGAAAAAGAAAAAAAACAACAACAGCGTCAGACCGCTTTAGTAAGAATATAAAGACATCAAAATAAACATCAGTACATAAATTTCATGTGCTCGCAAGAGCGAGGTAACTCGGTTATATATACTCAACAGTGTGTCCTAATCACTTTTGGAAGTAAGATCGCCTGCTACAAGCTAGCATGCGCCTCTTTGTGCTCCTAAAGGTCTACCTAAATAGATTTAAAACAACAACATTGTACGTCATCAAAAATATTTCAAACAAAAACTCGTAGAAGTTTTATATAAATCGACTACACCAAGGTGGTTGCCTACGTACCCCCTCTCTCGAGGGATCAAGCCACTCGCAGTTCATCTAAAATGGTCACGAATGACCTCAACAATCATAAATTTACAACAAGTAACTCATAAATCTGAAAGAAAATAACAATAATATAAAAGCATGTAAAAACTCATCATGCGACAATATCTTTGATCATAACTAAAAAGAAACAACTTCCTAGAGAGCGAGCACTAACATGAAATCCAATCCTATAACAGTATAGATTAATGAGCATAGGCATTCGACGGCCTATTTCATGCACATGATTAAGCAGTTCACAACCAAATACAAATTTCTGTTAGAGTGGTTCGCTGTCCAACTCACATTTTGCTAGGTGGCTCGTAGGCCTAACCCAAGTAACAATCTGCTGAGTGACGTATAGTCCTAACTCAGGCAACAGTCTGCTGAGTGGCTCATAGGCCCATCTCAGACAACAATATTGTGTTATCATAAACCAGCTCGTATCAATATATATTAAACTCATAATGTCAATAATGCAATAGATGATCATCATATAAAAACCCGGCTACACCAATTTGGTTACCTACATACCTTCTCTCCCAAGGGATCAAGCTGCTCGTAGTTCATCCAAATGATCGCGAACGACCTCAACAAATCATGAACTTGCAACAAGTTTCTTGTAACAACTCAAGAAATACAACTTTCTAAAGAGCACTAATGTGAAACTCATCCCATAACGGTATAGGTTAAGGAGTATAGGCCTTTGACGGACTATCTCATAAAGGTGACTAAGTGGTTCACAACCAAACATAAATTTTTATTAGAGTAACTCATTGTTCAACTTATATTTCTGCTAGGTGGCTCATAGGCCTAACCCAGGCAAACATCTGCTGAGTGATATAAAATTCTAACTCAGGCAACAATCTGTTGAGTGACTTGTAGGTCTACCTTAGGAAACAATTTGCTGAATAACTCTCATAGTTTTCTCTCAGGCAATATTCTGCTGAGGTGCTAATAGGCCCAACTTAAGCAACATACTCGTATTATCATAGACAAGCTCATACCAACAAATATCAGACTTATAATGCCCATAATAAAATAGAAAATCATCATTTAAAAATCTGGCCGTACTAATATGGTTTTCTATATACCCTCTCTCTCAAGGGATCAAGCCGCCCGTAGTTCATCAAATTCGCCGACGATACATGCTCCCACGTATCACACAAATATCGAAATTAAGCTACGAGAACTCTATAGCTAAACACATGCACCATGTATGGATCTCGTACAACATACTTCCATCCACATATGTGCATATGTGTGGTCGAAGTCGTGCGTTAAAAACTAAAGAGCGAAACTCAAATAAACCTTTATGTAATATATCAATCATTTCAATTTAGCATATCTGCAGTTTTCTGCAGGACATATGGTTAGTAAATTGACTATATCATTCTCTATACAAACTCAATTTAAGAATGGTTTTCTGTTTTACAAACTAGACTTACACAGATTTCATTTGGCACTGGTTTGGTTTAATTTTTAGTTTATTTTCTATACCCAGTTTTCATTTGAAGTTTATACACGTGTTGTAGTTTTCTGCAGAACATGTCCTTAGTAAATTGAGTATAACTTTCTCTATACAAACTCAATTTAAGAATGGTTTCCTGTTTTAGAAACTAGACTCATACAGATTTTATTTGAAACTATTTTGGTTTAATTTAGAGTTTATTTGTTATTTTGAATCTCCAGTTAAATATGATATATATGCTGCAGTTTTCTGCAATCCATATCATATCAACCATATCCCAAGAATATCATGATTTACAACTAGATTTGTTCTTGATTTCCTACAAAAATCATAAATCCCTCCTTTATAGTTTGATTAGGATGAACTTGCATTAATGATGATTCGATCTCCGAAAAGTGAAAACTAGCGGATTGTTCTTCACGAAAGATGTAGATCCACTCACGGCCAAGCTTTTTTGTTCACGAAGTTTCTCCAATTTCCTCCAAAGAATTTTCGGCCTACCATGGGTGTGTTCACCTGAGTTTGAGAGAGGAGGAAGAAGATGGTTATGGAGGAGAGAGAACCTTCATGACAAAGTTATCCTCTCTCTCTCTCTCTCTCTCTCTCTCTCTCTCTCTCTCTCTCTCTCTTAAAATGGGAATCAAGGGCTTAGATTAAATCCACATCACTCAAACCCTTATCCAATGGTTCATGTTAAAAGTTGACCAAGTTAACTTTCCATAATGGATAACAACTTAAGTTAAAGCAGATAAACATAATTATATATCCGAGTATTTTATCGCTTGAAATTCAGGTGATTTTCTCTAGTACCAGAATAAATCATCGATTTACCCTTGGCACGGTATCGGTGTTTTGAGAATGACATCGCTAACTACACGTCCATCTGAGTTACAAATAAAATATTAAAAATAAAAAACTATAGGTTTCGATTTGGCTCGCGGCTCCGGAACCGAAACCGCAAACGAAGTCCAAATCGACCCAAACTGAGCTTAAAGCACAAAAACCACATTCTAAGATTGATGACATCATCCTGAGGCCCATCCTATCACCATAAATAGCTCAAACTGCTATACGATGGTAGACTCGCGGTATCATAACCCGAGCTGTAAACAAACTCCAAATAAATTCTAACTGATCTTATTCGTCACAAAATAGTAAGCACACATCATAAAACTTATAAAAGATTAAATAAATTCTCGAATAAAATTATAAAAATTCTTGGGTTTTATAGCAGTCTTCGTCAGGTAGTTGCTGCTTTTACCCAGGAAGGAGATGCGCCATTAGCTCAGATTCCTCTGGCAAAAGTAGAGCTTCCTTACACTTATCTAATGGTGTGATTGGTTCTTCATCGCTCTGACATGATGTCAGCACCGAAAGATGCGGATCCGTCCATTCCCTTGCTGCAATTGCTCGAAGAGTGTAGTTGGAAAGGACGGAGCCTCCCAGAGGTGAGGAAGAACCTACAAAACCACAAGTGTTGGGTGTTCACTCTATGCTTTTCACGATTTTCTGGTCAATATGGAAAGTCATTGGTTGATGAGGAGAAATCGGGGGTTAATAGGACTTCCCTCGACGTCGGCTGCTTCAGATGGCTGGTGAACATCCGACCGGGCTATTTGATCTTTCGAGTGAGAAACCATTGCTACATAGAGCTGTATTTGCCCTACCGGTTCACCAGCCAGCTAGGATATGATCAATTCTATATCGGGAACCCGAACCGATGGCTCAAGACTTGCGGAGGATTAGTGGATAGTGCTCGGGCATGGTTATGGAGCGCGACGGGTTGTACCGGTGCTAGGTTCAACCTGCCAGGTGTTGAACACCGGTTAGATCTAACATACTTATGCTGCAGGTGGTTGAATAGAGGCTAACGAAACTATCAAGTTGAGGTCGATTGTGGAGTTAACGATCGAAGCAGCATCTCAAATTGCTAACAGGCTGGTTCAGGAGTCCATGCAGCAACGATGGAGAAAGGGAAAAGAACCCGCTGGTCCTTCTAGCAAAGTAAAACAAAAAGAATAGAAGAAGAGGAGGAGTTCTTCGCTTCTGATGAGGAAACTTTGGAAGAGGGTACCGCAGGTGATGAAGGCACAGGAGCTAGCAGAGGCAAAGAGGAATTTGGAACAGATCTGTTGGTTTCATTCTACTCAGAATTATTTGATCTGGCGATTGCTGATCGAGCTCGCCGATCCAATTTGCCTAAGCCTCCGCCGAATCCAAAGAAGGCGAGCTGCCATTTTTGACTATCTATCGTAAGGGAATAACTGTTAAAACTCTAGGTACAGTGGCTAAGGAAGAAGAAGAGAGGGCTCGCCCCATTACCCGAACGAGATCTCAAACTACAACTGAGGCTGCTTCAAGGATTGAGCCACGTACTAAATCTAAAGAGGAAAAGACTTGTGGATCCTGAAGAGGCTCAGCCCGCAAAGCGGAACAAATTAGCTTACAAGCAACGTGCCTTGCCGTCAGCCTTTGAGATGGGATCAGTCAGCGACGCACCTATCGGTGGAGAGGGTAACACTTCATTTCTGTGTGGCCTTTTGATTCTCTTGTTAAATTTTAGACTTAGAAAATTCTGTATCTTTTAGGGGGTCATGAAGAAGGTGAAATGCCATACAACTCCCCTTCTCCTGATTTTGACTTTTTTGAGGAACCTGGCTTCACGCAAAGTATATGAAGCCATGGCTGAGGAGCCTGTGAGTGTTGAAGCGGGTGTAACTATTGAAGCCTGCGAGGGTTCCGATGCTAAACCTAGTCCAACCATAAGAGTCTCAAGCCCAAGTACATCTAACACCGATAGTACACCTTTCAGGTGGCGACTACAGGAATTGAACGATTCAAAATTCATGCCTCCGCTAATTGTTTATATGTTTCTTGCTCTTTTAGAAAAATTACATGGAGTGAGCACAAATGCTGGGGCTATGGAACCCGGTGCAACTACTGGAGGTGAGTTTAATTTCCACTCGTCATAAATTCTTAACTTTTCTTCCTTCTATTTTAACACTTAGACTTTCTGTAGATGTCTCGATGGAGGGTTCAGATGAAGGAGAAACCCTTCACCGCACGGACATCGGAGAGTCGGATGCACCTTTATTTGACCCGACACCAGGCCCTTTAGGATCTAACGATAGGCTGCTCGACGACATGTTGTCAGAACAAACCCATCGTGAGGCCATCGAACCAAATATTAAAGCTGGTTCATCTACAAGTATGAGTTTTATTCATCTGTTGTAGTTATTCATTTGTCGGTTTTTACTTAACCATAGGGGAGTTTCAATCGTAGGACCAGTCGTTGAGATTGATACAACTACTCTTGTTGGAAAGTCTAATGAACCTGAAAGTCTCGATTTCTTGCTGTTAGTAGGGACTATCATCGAGGCTCTGTCATCGATTCCTCAGACTCAGCTCATCATTCCTTCAGAACTGACGACCGCAGCGATCGCCAAACTACGAGCACCAGCGTTATTGAACAAGTCGTGAGACCAACTGAAGAAGTTGGTACGTCAATGGTTGTTACTTCTGTAGTAATTCCACTGGTTCATAAGGTTGGACCTGAGGAACCAAGTGCAGGGCGTTCAACTGAGGGAAACTCTGCTGACTTTGGTAAGTCCAGCCCGTTATTTAACTTAGAAATATTAGGACTAATATTCTAAAATATTTACTTTTCTTTTCCTTATAGGGCTCTCATCTCAGCTTCATGAATTCGTCAAGGCGCTGCTATCAAATGATGACCCAGATAAATTCATTCTCTACATGAAAGTTAGTTCTTTCTTCTCGTTCGTGGCCGAGATTATTGACAATCTTCTCAACAAAGGATTTTCTCTTCATAATTTTAAACCGTATCTCGAATTTCAAGTGGCCTTCATGAGGAATCAAGGACATTTAGATCCGGCAGATGCTATTACTGCAGACTTGGACCGTCTCGAGCGTGAGTTTTAGAATTTGAAGGAATTCCAAGCTGCATGCACTCCTTCATGCGTGGCTACTCAGATGGAAGCTAGGCTGTAGGTGTGGCATGATGCTCGAGCATCAACTGATTTAAAGATTTGGGAGTAACAAGATCGTGTTCGCCAGGTGGAAACAACCCTCACTAATAAATTGGCAACCCTTCGCAACCTTGATTCTTCTCTCACATCAGGTGCCGCTGATATAGAATGACTCAAGCTAGAGCTTAAAGCAACGGACGATGCTCAGGCCTTCTTGGAGATGACGAAGGTTCGCGCAAAGCACACTCGCGTTATGTTGTTCGAGCAGTTAGAACTTTCCAAAGGGAGGTTGGCTACGATGAAGGCAGAGGTCATGAATGAATTGGCTGTTGATGAAGAATCCATGAAGGTCATGTTGCAGAGTGAGCTTGAGCAAGCCTATGCGGAGGAATTGTCCAAATTAGAATAGCGAGTTCGTAGTTACAAGCTCAATGTAGATTGATTGCTTCTTTCTTGTATCTACAAACTTTATTTATTTTTTATTAATAGAAGATATTCCCTCCCCCCCTTTTTTGTTGTATTTTCATTACGATTTCTTATTCTGTTTGGAATAATCAACTATAACACTTATAGGATTTTTGTCAAACCCTCAGCCTTCAACGGGTTTGATTTGTCTTTACCGATCACTATTTGAATTGGACTAGCATGTGAATTATCTAAGTCTGTTTTACATATAACGTTACGCTAAAAGAATGGACTCTCTTAGACTTAGTGCTACAATACCGAATACATAGACTTTGCTATTTTTACGAAAATATGCTACCCGACAACGCGTATTAGGCGTAGACTTATCCATTTTTAGGGGTTAGGATAAAATTTCCCATGCGTGTAAGATATGAATTTTGGAATTATTAATAATGACCTACCATGATATCGAATACGAAGGATTTTATCCTTTTTTGTAGTAAAAGACTAACCGACAACGTGTGTTAGGCGCTGACTTATCCCTACTTAGGATTCAAGATAAAATTCCACGTACGTGTAAAGCACGGATTTTGGTGTTATTAATAACAGTCTGCCATGATGTCGAATACGTAGGCTTTTATACTTTTTTGTACGGTGAAGACTAATCGGCAACGCGTGTTAGGCATTAACTTATCCCTACTTAGGATTTGGGATAAAATTCCCCGTGTGTGTAAAACACGGATTTCGACGTTATTAATAATGGCCTGCCACGATATCGAATATGTGGGCTTTTGTTTTTTCTACGGTAAAAGACTAACTGGCAATGTATATTAGGCGCTGACTTATCCTTACTTAGGATTTAGGATAAAATTTCCTGTGCGTGTAAGGCACGAATTTTGGCGTTAGAAAGTGATGTCTTCTCTTGGGGTAAAAACGAACCCGATGCTAAAAAGAAAGAATTTTATATTCTATCTCCTGCCACAAAAAAAATTCAAAGTGGGATTTCCACTTAGAGAATCTGGAAAGGTGAAACTAAGAATGGAATATCCATTTCGAGAATCGAAAAGATCTGGACAACCCTAACTTTTATAGGATTGGTTACCCGATCAGAATATGGCTTTCTCATTTATCGAGACGAAATTCCAACTTTAGTCCTAACCGTTAGAAGGTTTGACCAAGTGGGGGTTTGCCACGACCCTAACTTTTATTGGTTTGATCGTTCAATTTGGGTGGAGGCCTTTTATTTATCGAAAGGGAATTCTAATTTGAAAGTGGACATCTCGTTCATTGAAGGAATCGAGAGGGGATTTTGGCTTTCGTCCTAACTATAAGAAGGTTTGGTCAAGAAACAGTGGGAGTGAAGATACAAATAACACTCGGAATGTTGACTCATACAAATCACTCAATGGGGTTTTTTATGTCAAGTGACAAGGACTTAACACAACGAGGGGGTGTTGTGTCAGACCTCAACGGTGGAAGTGTTAAAGCGTTGGACACAATGAGAATTCAGGTAGATTTAACCATGAAGAATTTTGATGGACCCACCATCAGTTGATTTGATTGGACGGGGATTTTATGGTGGAGGACTGTGAATCATTAAGCACTCCACAATTAAACTATGGGAGGTTCGTGAGGAAAGACTAACCCAATAAAGTCTCAATGAAAAAATGCTTGGAAAGTCACAGTGGGAATTGATCCTAGCATTTTCTACTAACCAAGAATCGAGTGAAAAAATTGTTCCTAAGGAAGTTGAAGTCAATGGGACATGCTTCATCCTTGAAGGATTTTAGAATTTCGCAAGGGAAGATTGACTTGATGAAGCCATTGAATCTCATCTCAATGAAAGAGTACTCTGAAAGAAACAGTGGAATGGTTTTAATCATCTTGGATATGATTAAACAACCACAGTGAGAGGTTCTTGATCATTTTTTATTATGATTAAGAGTGGATTATTTAGATGGTTGATTTTCATCTAGAATAATCGGCTCATCTCTGGTTATCCTTAAGAATACCTTGCATAGCATTCTCTAAGAACTTCTCGTTAAATAGGTTATCCTAAACATACTAGGGATAGTACCTTTTCAGGAACTTTCTATTTTTTAGCATCATGAGCTTGTCCCCATCTTAGGTGATTAAGCGATATGCGCCGTTTGAGTAGACTGTCTCTATAACAAACGGTCATTCCCATTTGGGTTGGAATTTGCCTTTCTTCTTAGAGTTAAGAATCATCAGTCGTCGAACAGTAAGAACCAAGTCTCCTTCCTTGAATCTCCATTGTCGGACTTTTTTTCAAATGCCTGAGAAATTCTAGCTTGGTAGAACTCAATTTGCTATTAAACTTCCAAGTGTTTTCATCTAACATATCAAGTTATTCAACACGTTTCTGATGTTGTTCCTCCATCATCATCCCTGTTGCTAAGGAAATACGAAGGGATGAAATTTGAATCTCCAATAGAAGGATGGCTTCACGTCCATACACCAGAGAATAAGGGGTTGCCCTAGTAAGTGTGCAGACTGTGGTGCGATAGGCCCAGAGAGATTCATCGAGTTTGTCATCCTAATCTCGCTTGTTGGCCCTCATGAGTTTTGACAAAATCTTTATAATTATTTTGTTGAACGCCTCAGCCAATCTGTTTGCAGTAGGATTGTATGTCGTCGATGAGACATCTTTGATCCTAAACTTCCCAAAAAATTTGATGAAGACATTGCATATAAACTGAGGGCCGTTGTCATGCACGATTCGTCTTGGAACACTGTATCGGTAAATAATATAGTGTCTAATGAATACGATGACGTTACTCGTCTTTACTTCCTTGAGTGGAACTGCTTCGGCCTATACACCAGAAGTAGTCAGTGATTGTTAGAATAAAACTATCGCCTTTAGCCGACGGTGGGCAAATAGGACTGACGATGTCCATGCCCCATGTCTCAAATGACCATGAAGTAGCCGAAGGGTGTAGGTGCTCCGGTGGTTGGTTCATATAATTCGCTTGTATTTGACATGCGTGGCACTGTCGAGCATAGTCAATTGCATCCTTGACCATGGTTGGCTAATAATACCCCATTTTTCTAAGTCGATCACAGAGTTTGGGGCTAGGTTGGTGTGCCCCACAGATTTCATCATGCGCTTCCCTAAGAGCTTCTTCTGCTTCCCTAGTTGAAAGGCATCGGAGTAGCAGACCATCGTACAAGTGATGTATAAAACCCCGATAATTTTTAAATGATACATTAATATGAGATTAATTATGATATATGGATATTTAGTATGATAAATATCATTAAGTGGTATATGAGTATATTACCATGTGTTTTGAGTATGAACGAGTTCATACATGAGAGAGAAAAGAGTTGAAACATGCACATGGGCCAAATTCATGAGAAACTGGAAAATCCCAGTCCGGTCGACCGCCGCGATCGACCGCAGCCCGGTCGACCGCGAAACCTGCAGACTGTTTAAACCTGTTTTGAGTTGGTTTCGGATTTCTAAACCCATATTCGTTTTTCCTTGATATATATATGAGTTTTTCACGTTTTATTCAGTATTCCTAAGAACCCTAATAGCCACCAAACCCCCCAAACCCTAGTTTGCTTTCTTAGAGAAGATTGGAGGCTTTTAAGTTGGGTTTTTATTGATTTTTTAGCTTTTGGAGTGGAGATCTCCTTCGATGTTGCTTCTAACACGTTTTCCTACAACCCCATGCGAGTATCATCTCTGCATATCCCCCTCCCAGTTTTTAAAAGTTTTTTTTAAAGAGATTTAAACATGTTTTGTAGAGCCTAAACGACTAGATTATGTATAAAAGACAACTCTTTTGTATTATATGTATAAAGATTAGGTCTTTTCATGCTAAAAAGGTTGAGCACGAATTTTACAGTTGTATTTAAGATCTGAAGATGATTCTAAAACATCATTAATCTAAAGAAAGAAGTTTGATTTATCGTTTTGAGCTTTTATGCATGTTTTACGGTTTTGAATATAAATCAAATGCATAAAATCATGGTTATATATGTTGAATTTGTTTCCAGATATTTCCTATCTACTGTAGCATGCTTGTATGCAAGATTCATGAAGTTTTTATCATGTTTAAATCACATGAACACGACTGTACACGACACATATTAAAGAAATCTGAGAAGCTAAAAATCTGAGTCACGGTCGACCACCACGGTCGATCGCGTGTGTCCACGGTCGACCGCCTCGGTCGACCGCGTGCAGGACAGAGTCACAGTTAGCCCCTAGAACCTATCGCGGTCGACCGACGCATATGTGCGATCGACCGCCACACAGTCTTTGGCCTGTGCATGTTGTTTGGATTTGTTTTGGTTTTCAAGAGAATTTCTCGATCTCGTACTAATATATTACAGTGTTTAAGAGTTGTTTAACGCCTAGGATGAGGGTGAAATTCAAATGTGGGCACACACACACACCGAGATATGTGCACTTATGCTTAGTTTGTGTTGGATTGACACACTTATGACACAAGTTAAACAGATAAACACATATGAATAGTGTTGTTTTATACGTATTCGGAAATAGGGAGATGAAACCTATTTGCCGCAGAACGATTGAGTAAAAGTATTACAATAGTATCGTTATTTCATGTATCCGGAATAGTGAGATAATAAATCCTATTGCCGCAAAGCGATTGAGTAAGAACATTACAAGAGTATCGCTATAGCACCAGATGATGCACACATAGATATTTGATCGGTTGTAAGTTTTACTTTCATGATAGACTACCCATGAGTAGGGTATTTCCTTTGAGTTTTGGCACACCCGTTATGGATGGCAGTTATTTTCATTTTGGTTGGCATCCTCTTATATTAGAGCAGGTTACTCGGATATAATTCGAGATGAAGTATTTATTCTTTATGTTGGAGTTTTGAGCATGTTTCCTTGACTATTTATTTTCATTCATAGGAAGCTATATACATGATTTGATATATTCATGTTCTAACTCTATTTTCTTATATACTCCTACCCCTTCCTCTGGGGAGAGGTCCTACCCCTTCCTCTGGGGATAGATAGTGATGATCTCGCTAGCGCTTTGACGCTCGTTGTTTCCCCTCTTTCAGGCAGCGAGTCCGGCGCACGAAGAGTCGCAGGTTGATGGGACTTCTTAGTTGTCTATTTAGCTATTTATTATACTTTGTAGTTATTGCAGAACTCCATATGTAGTTGATTATTTTAAGACTCTAGATTGGTATTTTATTTTAGAGTTAAGAACTCTTGTGAAACTTTGTTTATTTGATTCGTTGTATTTGAGATCCAGCTTACACTCAGAGATATTTCTATTATATTTCAGTTGGGCTCATTCTCGATATTTCTTATGCTTCTTCTGTGTATATTCAATATTTCCTGTTTTCTATTTTTTCCTGTCTGTACTTTCACCTATTTATTGTTTCCACTGGAGAGATAGTGATTGTGATGGTGAAACATGTCGTAGCATGGTGGTTGGTGCTTGGCAGGTTTGATAATCCGGGTTTCATCTGTGACTGTAGCCTTGTATGAACCCTGGGGCGTCACAACGTCTGGGTCGCCATGTTGTAATAGAATCTCGGTACTCTTAGCCGAACCGAGTCTCTCTCTTTTACGTCTTTCAGTAAAATACCATGCAAGATATAATCAATAATGAAGAAATGCTAGTCTCGAGGCTCGAGCTTGTTTTCGGCCGAGTGCGCCTCTTTGATGTCCAAGGCGCAATCCGGTATAAAAAGTTGGTGAGTTCTCACGGTGGCCAGTTGTTCTGTCTCGGGAGGCTGTGCCAGAGATACTACTAATACCGCCAGTGCATCTGTATATGCGTTCTGGTGACACGGAATGTACTCTATGAAGAACCTTTCAAATGAGTCTGCCATCTCGATAGTCGCCTGGTGGTACGGGATCAGGTCTTGGTTTCTGACCTCGTACTCTCCACGAATTTGGTTGACTATCAATTGAGAATCACCGAAAGCTTCGAGATACTCGACCCCCAGCTCTTTGGTGAAACTGAATCCAATGATTAGTGTGTTGTATTCGACCATATTATTAGAGCATTTCCCAATTAATGAGTAAGTTCGGAGTATCACATGCTTCTCCGGGGAAACTAGGACAACTCCTACTCCTGAAGAGATTTTAGAGTTACCAAGAGTACTTGCCACATTAGTCGCTCGAGAAGCACCGTCAAAGTACAATTGTCACACCTGTTGATGCAAGGTAGTGTTGACTTTGTAGGTTTCATCTGGTAAATCTTCATATAATTTGGCTGTATCCCTCACCGGGTTAGCCGCTAGAAGATCGCAAATTGCTTGTCCTTTGACCGACTTTTGTTGCTTGAAGTGCTGGTAATATTAAGACAAAAGCAAGGCCCATCTTGCTAACCACCAGTTTATGGAGGCTGGTTTCGTCATAAATACCCGGACTGTGTTAACGTTGTAAATGATGTAGATCGTCTGTTCAATAAGGTAGTGTCGCATCTTTTGGATGGCGAACACCAAAGCGAGGCATTCCTTCTTAATCATTGGATACCGAGATCCTACACCTACCAAAGTTTGACTTAGATAATAGACAGCTTGTTCGTGATCATCGTCATCGTCCTATGCGAGTAAAACACTTAACGAGTGGTTCATCGCCTTGATGTAAATCAAAAATGGTTTACCCGACTTTGGTGCAATAAGAACAAGAGAATTCGCCAGATATGTTTTGATATCCTCAAAGGCCTTCTAACAAGCCTTATCCTAGATAAAATACACACCATTCTTTATGAGCTTAAAAAATGGTTAGCATTTCTCGGATAGGTTCGAGATGAACCGACGGATATAAGCCAATCTTCATTACAATCCTCTTAGTTCTTTGAGGTTTCTCGGGGGTTGCAATTCATATATCGCCTTCACTTTGTCAGGATCAATATGAATACCATTTGTGGTGATGACGAATCTGAGGAATTTGCCACTAAACATTCCTAGGAAAGACTTAGTAGGATTCATCTTCAGTTGATGACTCCACATGAGATCGAACATCGTCCTCAAGTATTTAACCTGGTCATCTTTACTATGGCTTTTCATGACCAAGTCATCAACATAACATTCAACGGTCTTCTGAAGATGTTCCTAGAAAATCTTCGACATTGCTCGTTGTTAGGTGGCTCTTGCGTTTTTCAATCCAAAAGGCATGACTGTGTAGCAGAAGACACCGATGGGTGTCCTAAATACGATATGCTTTTCGTCATCCGGGTACATCTTGATTTGATTATAACCCGAAAACACGTCCATGAAGGACATTCTCTCGAATCCGTACGTATTGTCGATAATAACATCCGTGATCAGAAGAGGGAAGTCGTCCTTTGGGAAAGCGGTGTTTAGGTCTCTGATGTCGAAACATATTCTGATTTTCCCATTCCTTTTAAGGATCGGGACAATATTTTCTAGCCAGTCGGGATGTTGTTCTTCCCGGATAAAGCCTGAGTCAATTAATTTTTTGACTTTCACCTCAATTGCCTCTATGATCTGCGGACAAAACCGTCTCTGCTATTGCTTGACAGGTTTGGCATCCGGTTTGATGTTAAGGCGATACATCGCCACGTTCGGGTCAAGTCCCAGTATATCTTTGTAATTTTAGTCAAAGACGTCGATGTATTCCCTAATAAGGGTAATTAACTCTTCCTTCTCTTCTGGGGGAAGATTGTCACTGACGAATATGTGTTTTGAATTGGTCTCATTGCCCATGTTGACCTGGACCACATTATCCTCAGTGGGAGGTTCTCTTTACTCGAACATGTCCCCATACTGAATATTCATGTGATGGATCCACGAGTCTTCCTAATTTGTCAGTTGATCGTCTTCCTCCATTGTGGTGGAATTGATTGTGGCCATATTCGATATCAGCCCTTTGAACATCTCTCCAAGGCTGACGTCAGAGTCCTAACATGAAGAATCTGATGAGTATCCGTCCTTATTTGCTAATTAGTCAACGACCTGCTAGCAACATTCATTATTGGATGAAGAGGCATAGCCTAAACCTCTTCTATAGTCATAATAATTGTCAAGTTTTCCCTTTGGGACAGCAGCTTTGGTCGGAACTCGAGGACCTCGGCCGAAACAAAGACCCTTCCCAAGTGTGTAGTCATATCCCTAATTTTTCATGAGTTTACATGCTTTTGGTTTGTATTTGAACAAGTGAGGACCTAGTTTTTCATCATCACTATCTTCCTTCGATAAGAGATTGAATGGTGGAGATGTTTCTCCTTTGCTAAAGATTACTTCTTTTTCACCCTCGCCTTGGCTGGAAGGACAAGAGTTGTTCCGAATGAATCTTGAATAGACCTCTTCGTCATGCAAGATGACCGAAGTAGCATATGATATGCATATTGGGGCTATTGTATAGCCCCTAAATTACATTATCAAGACAATGCGAGTACTCTAAATCATTATTTATTACATATTCGGTAAGTTACCAATTACAACTACCATCTGACGATTCTCCATCGTCAAGATTGATTACAAAGGGTACAATGTCGTTTAACACAAAACAGCCATCGTATTCAAGTCCAGCTTTGCTATCAGCTTCTTCTCTGCTGCCCGTACCTTGGGCCGATGGTTCAGTATCAGATTCAATGTTGTAAAAATAGGAGTCAGTAAAATATTTTTCCAACCCCTTAAACGGTTGCTTATCCACGACCATCGTCTTGACCTCATTATTAGCGTCTATATATTTGAGACACTGATGGATGGTGGAGAGGACTATAACATTACTATGGATCCAAGTTCGACCCAATAGTAAGTTATAGGAAGTCTCTACGTCGATCACATAGCACATGACTTCGGACTTCAAATCTCCAAGCTGGCACTTCACTCGGATCTTACCCAATGGCCTCGACCCACTGGTATTAAATCTGTAGATAACCATACCTATAGAAGCCAGCTTGCTAGTGGGGATTCCGAGATTGTACATTAATCGGAGTGGCATGATGCTGATAGCGGAATCCGGATCGACTTGGATCTGATTAATAACGCTTGAACCAATGTATCCGGTGAAATACAAAGACATGTCATGCTTTGAATTCCTTGTTTGTATGTCATCCTTGGTGAAGGCGATGCAAGGGATTTGTTTGGTCGCGAGGTTGCAGTGCTGAACTGACGGCTCTGGTTCTTCAGGGACTAGTTTAATCTAAGTAAGAAACATATCAGAATTGGACAAAGCTTCTTGCAAAGCCTATCTGGTGTCTTTGGAAAGATGCAACAACACGTATAGAGTTATCCTTACTGGGATGTTAGCTAGTTGGGCCATAATATCCAAATGGTATGGCGCATTGGAAGTTTCCGGTTTATCTCTCCTAATCAGTTGATTTAAATGAGACTGCTTCGGAACTTGAACCTCTTTCTACTGAGGCTCTTTACCCTTATTGTTTGGATCAGAAGCTTCGGGGTATTTGTAGTGGTATTCGTTCCTACTTTTGGTGAAGACCTCATGCTCATCCTCGGAAAGTGGCAAAGTTGGGATTCTTTCATCATTTTCCTTCGGAACCGCTGTAGCGGCGCAACAAGATTTTCCTTTGCCCTTGGTCTTAGATTTCTTCTTAGAAGAGGGCTTGTTCCACTGTTCGTCTTTAAGCAAATCAGGATGGACCCAAAGAATTTCACCATTAGAGGTCGTGTGTGGTACGAGCCCTTTCTGGCTTTTTCCATGAGGATCATCGTTAACGGTCTTCATCTCTACCTTCGATACGGGCTCTGCTTGGAACCACGACGTAGGGACAGAGCCGAAGCTGATAGATATTGCATTAGCACCCACCTTCTTTTCCTTGGGATGTTTTGTAGTGATGATGTCGATGTCAATCAAGGCTTGAATTTTGTCCTTGAGGGTGTAGCACATCTTGGTGGTGTGATGGACCTGTCTATGGAAGGCATAGTATTTCGGGTCCGTAGTCTTCTTAGCTTCCTCTTGATCGGTAATTAGAGGTAACTTGATCTTGTTATTTTCCAAGAGGTATTTGAAGATGGCAGGCACCTCATCTTCCTTGAAAGAATACTCCTTCAGGAATTTTGGCTCAGAAGTTTTCTGCTACCTTTGAGGTTGCTGTTTCTATTGGGATAACGACTGCTGTGGCGCTTGCTGCTGTGGTTGCAGTTAAAAATGTTTGATTCGCATCTACTACGGCTACTGGCACCTTCCCTCTGCCACGAGGAACAAAGTTTTTCTTCGGAGGATTTGTTGCCGGTTGACCCATCTCAGCCTTCTTCCTCTTAAGGAAGCGCTCGGCTTGCTCACCACGCACCTTCAATTCTTTCCAAGTTTTAGAGGGCGCTACTCTGATGGCTTCCAGCACATCCAAGGAGAGATTGTTGTGATAAGTTTGAAGGATGAACTCCTCCGTAATTGGATCTTGATAATTCATTTCCTTATTCCGAAAGCGCTTGACGAAGTTGTCGACCGAGTCCCCGTCTTTCTGCTTCTCATTGAAAAGTGCTCTGATTGATACATCGGTGTCATCATAGAAGAAGTTGGTGAGAAACATGCTTTCCATGTCATCCCAAGTGTTGATGCTTCCTGACTTGAGACGGTGGTACCAAGTGAAGGCAGCCTCGCGAATGGTGCTAACGAATGACCAGACCATCAGAGGTTCATTACCAAAGATCACGCCGAGGTGGGACTAAATTAAATCAGGAGCTGAGTGGGTGATCCTCTCCCATCGAACGGCATAAAGTTAATCAAGTTGAACTTCACCGGATACGGAATTGATTCCCACTCTCTCAGATATAGACACGAGATACCAGTCTTCTTTACCTCTTGAGTAGACATCAAAGCGTTGATTTTGCTCTCGAGGTCCTTCATCTTCTTATCTTCGTCCGCATTTTTCTTTGGGCCTTGTTGAGGAGTCTGAGAAGGCTCAAATGGACCACCCTCAGTGTTATTGTTATTGGGAGGAGCATCGACAAAAATGGTCTCGTCTACATCTGAGTCGCTATCAACCATCTTTGTTCGAGTAGGTATGACATTTCAATGGCTGGACTCAGCTTGCTGACTCAGTTCAGGCTGTGATTAAGGCTGTTGGACCTGCAACTCCTTACTTGTTGCATGATCAACTCCATCTCTATCTTCATCTCAACTAACATTTCTTCCTGCTGCTTAACTAGAGCGTCCTAAAGTATCTAAGCCAACTGGTCGGGAGTTATTGTTAACGCCTTCTGAATTCATCCTGTGTTTGACACGGTGGCATCTGAAATGACTACAGAGCAAGCGTCTGATACTTTGACATCTGAGGATAATCCTCTGTTCATCCGTTGATAATCCCTTGGTCTTATAGTTTCGGATTGTAGCCAACTTATACGTCAGGATACTTCCGGAAAGGGATCGGGACTAAAATATCGTGTTGACTTTTCTTTGTTGGCCATATTAATGATAACTTCTGGAAGTTCATCATCTTGAATGACTGATCTCTTCTTGTGTAAACGTCTTGGTTTGGACTTTTACATTTCAGTGGAAAGCCTTTCAAATACCGAGACCCTCTGTGAAGTGGTCTTGGGGCAACTACACTCTGATAATACTGCTCTGATAAGCTTAGCACACGGACAGTGAGAATTCATTTCTCGGATACCTCTCTTCCAAGACTTATTTGTACCCCCAACCCAATAGTACAACTCATCACCGTTATTACCGGAGTAACCTGTCGGGTGTCGGCACGACTTCCCAGGTATAACGTCATTATCATCTAAGGAATATGTTTCCTTCCGGGGACATAATGTCTTGTTGGCATTCTCAAGAGTCACACATTTGGAGCCACGCCTTCGTGAGCGTGGAGCCTTAGTGGGCTCCTGGACTTCGACTGGCAGTTCAATACGGTCAGTTACAGAAACTTGTCCATTATAGGAGGTCTTCAACTTATTGTGAGGGCATGTGCTACCCCTAGCGCGATGAGTCACTTCGGGTTCATTCATCGGGCCTAAGCGTTCTTTGACCGAAACTTTACCTCGATCCTCATGCAAAGGACCAAGGGGATCCGCCATTGTCATCTTAAATTAGGAGAGATCCACGTTATCGTGGAATTTCACTAGAGGTACAGGATCAACTGGGGAAGGAGCGAAACTCGACGGAAGTGGATAAATAGTCGTGGGAGCCTAACTGGCTTGGCTCCGGCGTGGTACACCTTGAGGTGACCCGCAGCTGGCCGGGTCACCTTGAGGTGATTCACGGCTGGCCGGGTCACCTTGCGGTGATCTGTGTTTTCGGTCTTCTAGGCCGTTGTTTTGGACTTGGGCCTCCATATTTGGCGTGGTTTAGGTGGTTTTTTGGCCACCTCTTCATTTTGTAATTTTTATGCCTCTTCTACGAGACTCCGCGCATACGCGAGTAGTGTGTGATGCTTATGAATACGCTCCTCGAGAGTCGAACGGGTCCTTTTGACGTGGGCTCATTCATCAGTTGATGGTTTGGAGGAAGAGCCATTTGCTCGCTGCCAAGGTGCTTGGCGTTTCCTGAATTCCAGATCCGTCTTATAACAAATCCCGTTAACCAGCTCCAAGACCTTGGCTAGTTGACACGCGAGGTGTTGGCGTTGCCTTTGATGAGCCTTCTTTGATAGAATAAAAAATAGGACGATGATCATCGCCATGGGTCTTCGGATCTGAAGACCAGTGGACCTTCCTGGAGAAGGAGGATCTGGAGGAAGACGACATGTATTCCTCGTACTTCTGTTGGTCGAACTCATACTAGACCTCTGTATCAATCGGGATTAGGATCTTTGGTTATGACACTAGAGCCTCGATAGAGAGGCTATTGGCTCCCACTGTGGTCACCAGCGTGTTTGTGTCCAAAGTTAATTTCTTTGAGGAATTCATTACAAATTTAGGTGTTTACAACGAATTCAAAAGATGAGTCTTTTTATAAGATCTCTCTACACTAAAGAAATAGAAAGATTACAACTTTCTTTAAAACACACGAAGAGGATGTTTATCACTCGCTTCTCGCGTGGGGTCTTTGCCTGTGCCGGGGTTTATTCGTGGATCATCGCAGATCAAATCCGGTTGATCAGAAAGCTAAATGTTCGTTGCTTCATAAAGTAAACAAGAACATAAGTGATAATCTCAACCAAGTGAGATTACGACTCTTCTCGAGATTAGTACATATTCTGATCTCAAGGAATGACGAAACAGGCCTCAGATCTCTCGAAATGCTCCTTCTTTATGCCGGAGTTCCCCAAAATCTGCTAGCCCTTCTCTGAAATTCATGGGATTCACTCTCTAAATCGACAGCACATCGCCCTCTTTTTAGAATTTTTGATCCCCTGGGTATAAGACCCTAGGCTTGTATTTATAGTCTTCAGTTATGGTGTTTTTGGGTAAGAATAAGTGATTTAGCCTCATCTTCAGTTAATAACGGTCTAACCACATTTAGGGATGATATCCAAGTAGTTGGGAGGCTCTGAAATGAAAAAATCCTAAGAAAACTTTAAAATACACGTTTTCGAGAACCGGGATGTGAGTCAGTTTAATGTGACCCGCATGGGTGTGGGTCACATCAACGTGACCCGCACGGGTGTGGGTCACATCAACGTGGCCTGCACAAATGCGGGTCAATTTCATGTGACTCGCACACCGGCGAGTCGCTTTGATGTGATTTTCAAGTGACTATGTCTTGTTTGGTCTTGTTTCGTTGTTTCACGGATTTGTACATTTCACCGACTCGCTTTATGCGTTTCGTCGTTTCATCTTGGCATCGAATAATTGTTAGGTCTCATGTTATGAGCCTACATCTTCTAATCTTATTTTGATAATTACAAACAATTCCTAATATTGTTTGTCTAGTATTTATGTTTTTTTATTAGGTATTCTAGACAAACAATATGATTGGAGGATGGAT
>BQKN01065411.1:591019-610070 GCA_022839385.1 Asparagus kiusianus
GGTCATGCTCAAATTTTTATGTACCTCTCAGAGGAGGGGCGTTACACCGGCCGGATGTTCACCAGCCAGCGGAAGGCGTCTTGCGAGAGAACTGTGTGATGGTCCGCCGTCGGCACGTCTCTAAGGGACTCCCCGTATCCTCCTCCACCGAAATAGGGAAAGAAACGACGAAAATTGTAGTGGACAAAATGGGAGAGCGTCTTCCGCGTGTCAGGAATATCCTTACACTTCCAAGAGCACCTCTCCAAGCGCTCAACGAACGGAACAAACCTGTCTCCCTGAGGAGTTGCAGGGGCACTCATCAAACACTCACAATGGCAGACGAACTATGCCATCAGATAAGTATACGGCAACCCCACCCTAGGGTTGGGGGTCCTGATGATCTCTCCTTCCCCCTCGTCGATAATCGATACGCGGCAGAATTGGGACGTCAGGATGCGGAGCCCCCGGTGCATGTACGCTATCGTCGCCGACACCAAGGCGTAGGACTTCCCGTGGGCCAAGCAAACTGCGGGATACACGACCTCCACAGGAAGCACCTCGAAAGAGTGAGTGGGGATTACACACCTCTTCAGCCATAACATGAGGTACCCCGTGAGCAGAGCCTTCCTAAATATGGGGGACTTCACCTGATGATGGAACGAGTGAAGGACCATACCAGACTTAAATCCGCCCTCGTCACGTTCGAGAGTCATGGTGCTTCCTTCTTCAGCTGTCCTCGCCTCCACTTCAGACTGGTCACACTCGCCTAGCGAGAGAGCTGGCTTCCCCTTGACATCGTTCCCCGGGAACAGATAATCAGCCTAATTCTTGTGACTGATACCCGGAGTCCTCTTCTTCTTCCCCTTATGATCCGATGCCCCTAAGGTACTGAGACAGATGTGGTAGTGGCAGAGTAACTCCCATAGAGTTTCAACCGCCAAGGAGGAATGGTTCGAGAGCTGATCAATCTCGTCTTGGTCCGGGACGTACTCCTCATAGGGAAAGTCTCCCAGAGGCAGCCCTGACACGTCATACATCTCGTGAGGGGTAATGCCAAGCTCACCGTTGGGGGTGAAGAACGTGCCGCTTTCCGCACAGTACAGTTCCAGGATGCTGTGGAACTGGGAAGCGTTGATCCGCAAACCATGTCGAGTGGCTTGAATGGCCACATACAGCTCCGAATCCTTGAGGTCAGAATTCTCGGCCAGGACATAATCGGTGATCTTGGACCACCAAGTGTCGCTACCGGGCGCCGAGTATACCCACCCCGAGGCTCTGAAGTCTTTTGGGGGAAATCTCCCACCGACGCGGAAGAAGCGATGGCGAAAAGTCTCCGCTACCGCCGTTGTCTCCCCTGCCGGCGGCTCATTGGACAGCAGGCTAGGGCGCAGACCCGTCACACGCTTATAGGAACTCTCCACCCCATACCCAGCCGAAGAGCCCGTAAAGATGTCGCAGGTGACCCCGTCCTGAGTTGGAGTCAAATCCCAGTTCATCACGCGGGGGACCGCGAGAGACCGCATCTCGACGATCGAGAACCCTCTCGGCATACTAGGGAGGTAATAGTGAGTCCCTTCCACCGTGCGGAACCACCTGCTCTCTTTGAGCGGCAGAACGGAAGGATCAGTCGCTGCATCGCCGAACAAAAATTGAGGCTTTGACAGCTTCGTCCTAGCATCATCTGTCAGCACCGCATCAGTCGTCAACTCGCGTAATGTCAGATGATGCCCGTCCGTGACCCTCTTTATCAAGCCATGTGGCTCATCAACAGTGAACACGGGTAGCAGAGCCAAAGAAGGAAATCGAGGAGGTGCCGTATAGCCCGTACCCCCGGCGTGGCCAACGGCCACACCCTCCGGAAAAGCCTCATCAGAAAAAGTCGCTGCGAGAAGGAACAAAAAGTCAATCAAGACAAAATCCGCTGTAAGGGCAAAGTCGCCCGTCAAACAGGTATGGGCGAATTCGCTTGTCGAAAGGGGGAAACCCATTTTGAACAAGGTCTATCCGTACAGACAATACTCCCCTCTACCAGGAAAGGGCCAAACTCGCCTATCAAAAAGCGAGTTCGCCCCCTTCCCGCTAAAGGTTGAGTTCGTCCACGGAGACAGAAATCACCCTCTAAAGGCAAATAGGGCTAACTTTGCCCTAAATTGGGGAAGCTACCAAAGGACGGCGGAATTCCAGGATAATACTCGACACTCATCCCCCCAACCCGACGTCTGTACCCTACACGGGGTCGTCCAACGAACCCATCGACTTACCCGAGCGAGGCTCTGGTGCACTGGCGGGCACGCCGGCGGAGAGACGGTCGGAATAGCGTCCGGGGCCTACTCCCCTCACTTTGCACCTCTTAGATCTTGGAGCCATTGCAAGGATGAAGCGGGAACTCTTTCCTTAGAAGTTTTTTTTAAGATTCGAGGGCACGGTAACTCCCAAAGGAGGAAAACGACTGGTTTAAAAGGGCAGAATCGTCCACGTGGCCACGATTGCCCTCGAAAGGCGAAACCCTGACGGACAAGAGACGTGGCCACGACCAAATTCGACGGCCCAGATCACCCCCAGTATATCGAAAGGACCGAGATCGGCGGCTACATCCGACGGTTGGATTCGAAAACCACGGCCACGATCCAAACGAAGCGCACGAAGTTGACGTCGAACTGTCGAATCACAAAAAAAAAAGACAGGACAGAACCCCGCCGCCTTAGCTGGAAAAGCGCTAAGCGCGACAGGTGAACACGCGGTTTGCTCTCACTAGGCTTACTTTCGCCCAAATAAGGGGTCTCATCAGCGAAAGTTCTGATAAAATCCGCAGGTCGAGCGAAATTTCGCCATCGAAGCTTAAACTTCGCCTGCATGGTTCACCCACCTTCGGGAAATAAGCGACTTGCCCAAAATCTCGAAACCGACAAGGTGACCTTGTTTAGACCCGCGCCCTAGGCGGCTAGGGGTCAGAGTAGAAATCTTAAAGCAGATCAAATCCGTTGATAGCTGAGGATTTGCTAAAAATCCTAAGGCATTTGGTCCGCCCAAAACTTCTTTATTCAAAGTATTCCAGACCACACGTAAGCCGGTTTTGGTCTGAAAACTTTGAAGGGGGTCTTGTAGACGGTAAAAATTACCGCGGCGGACTAACGAACAAATTCGCCCACAAGTCAAGACCATCCACTTAGATGAAGAATGGAGTGTAGCCATGAAACGGGCTCGATGACACACCTGGGCCCTCACGCGCCAAGTCACATGGGCTCGCTAGTAGAGTGAATCTGCCCTCATGAGCCAAATCCGCTCGCAGAGGTCCAAATCCGCCCTCATGAGCCAAATCCGCTCGCAGGGGTCCAAATCCGGCCTCATATGCCAAATCCGCTCGCAGGGGTCCAAGTCCACCTACGTGAGTCAAAAGCCGGGTTTCCAGGGACAAGCCTCCTCTACTTCTCGCGATGCGAGGGGAGAGAGCACAGTGCTCCAGACTCATCAGACGGCCGTCCGTAATTCAAACGAACAAGACAGGCATCGGACCGGCCTGCATACTCATAAATGCGGGTCACCTCACCCATCAGAATCGAGAGCCGGAGCCGTCGGCATACAGCAAGCTGCCCAAACCCACTCGGGTATGAAACATCCATTCTCTCGCTCCTATTGAGGCATGGGGAGAGGGCACAGTGTCCCAGGACCATCAAGCGGTCGCCCGATGGCTCAGGATGTAAGTGAGCGGACAGGCGTCAGAGCAGCCTGCACCCTCATAAATACGGCTTACCTAACTCGTCCAAACCGAGAGCAAGAGCCACCGACGCTCGATGAGCTGGCCAGATCCACTCAAGTATCTGGCAGCCGCTGTCACAGATACGAGGAGGGGCTTTCCCACTCCTACGCGATGTGATGTAACATGCGGTTCCTCGAATGACCGTTTGTGGTACAGAGGGGCAGTAGGACGTCTTTGAACAGTGTATGGTCACATCCCATAATTCAAGGAGCAGCCAAACTGTCTCTCTCCCATTTAAGAGCTTCTTTCAGCAACCAGAGGGGGCATCGGTCAATAGATCGATAGATCGATTCATTAATTGAGAGATTGATCAAAGGAGGAGGATCGACGACGAGCTCTTTGCACACTCTTGCGCCGCAGCACCGTCTCCTAGTTCCGAGCTCCGATCGTCGACGAACTAGAGGATTCGAACTCTATCAACCTGAGCTTCTACTGAGTACTGAAGCTCTCTCCAGCAACCTCGATCGAACTGTCCAAGGGAAGCAGACTCGGTACGAGCACCGAGCGAAGCGTCCTACAGTTACCGAAAAGTCCCCACACTAAACAAAGAGGGCATTCCCTCTGCTTCTGTCGTAAACATTTGATCATTAGTTTGTAATAAGCCTTCTTATCAATACAAACGAAGTTCCCCATTTTCGGGAAATCAAATTTTCACCCAACAGAAGATGGCGACCACAGTGGGAGAAGCTGTTTCTTCAAACGAAATGGTGATGGCTCAGTTCAACGAAGTCGCTATTGGGACGACTGTGGTGTCCCTAGAGATCGAGTTCGACCAAGCCAAGTACGAAGAGTACTTGTCTACTTCCTCCTCCGATGGCGATGCATCTCGCAAACGCCACAGAGTCGTGCGCCGAGGCCGACCTCTAACGGCTAAAGCCTCCGCGCCTGAGAGTTCCCACCGGGCGTCGTCAGGAGAACCCGTTCCCTCAGGATCGATCAAGGCTAAGCCCGAGGTCGAGAGCAAGGGACAAGGATCTGCCAGATGGGTCACCAAGCCGTCCCTACAGACACTTATCCCGAAGGATTCACCGGTTCATCCCGGCACAGACCACACTACCACAGCTAGCACAGATGCTCCCTCTGCCCGGAGAGCTAACCAACAGCGACGGCGGACGCTTATCAGGCGGGAAGCCCAAACCTCCGCTTCACACAACGGCCTGAATTACCATACAGGCCCGAGAAGCGTTAGACAAGAGGGCAACTCATCCGACCTCGGGAAGCCCTCCAAATCAGGAGCACTAACCAAGAAGGACGGGACCACCCGCTCAGGTGGACTTCGCTTCTCAGGTCACATCCCTGACGCGAATAAACCACCCCGAGCAAGCGAGCCTACCAGAGGAGACGAGTCCTCGAAGGCTGGCGAGTCCCGCCATGACCCTTTGGCGGATAAACGCAAAGGCAAGGAAGTAGGCGACACCTCGCAAACCCGCTCGTTCAAACGAAGGGTCGAAACTCGCCTACGCGCTGGAGTTCACCCAAAAGCGAAGTCTCGCCCGTCAAAGCGAGACCGCCTGACTCCAGCACCACAGCGTTCCGTCCAGCGTGCACCAGAGAGTACATCCAAGGATCTCTCGTGTACTCATCCTTCCGATGCTGAGGGTTGTCACTAACCGCCCGCAGAAGATCTCCGAGAATACCTAACTCGCAAACGCACCATACATGAGGCAAGCCCTCAGTGCCATTGCGAAAGGCTCACCCACACGGTACTCGTCGACTGCCAATGCGTAGGAACGACGAACCCTTCGGTGTTTGAGAGACTTTCTGAACAACCTTCTCGATCGAGGCCCTTCCGTCGAAAGCGTCGTCGCCAAAAAGGACGCGCTGCCGACGACCTAGAACTCCCATCCGCTACAATCAACATGACGGACAAGGGTAAAGGGGTGCTTTCCGACTCTCCAGACTCGGACTCTGTCCTGAGGCCTAACCCCCGGTTCGCCCGGCACCGGCAAGAGGGTATATACCAGCGTACCCATAGTCACAGAGGGGCAAGTATCGGGTTCGATTACTCCACCTTAGCCCCTCCATCCCGCGGCGAAGATGAGGTCCACTCAGCGGCGGCCACGTCTCAAACCTCGCACTCAAGTCAGGACGCGAGGGCAAGGGTGTACATGACTGAACTCACCCATGACCAGACCGTCGCCCAGAAGCTCGAAGAGCAACAAGCGACCATAGACTCCCTAAGGGAGATGATGGAACAACTTCTGAACAAAAAGAAGAAGAAGAGAGCCCAACGTCCTTTGCCCCGGCGAACAGGAGATAAAGAATGGGTGCCTCCTCATCGTCCAGTGACTAAGACGGAGGATAATAGTAATCCACAATCCGATTACTCTTCCAAGACGTTGCTGGGAACGTCGCATACAGGGGGTGGCATCCGTGACAAGAGGCTAGACGAGTTCCAAAACCAACTCAATGGCCACCCTCCTCGCCGAAAAGCAAAGAAAATCAGAGTCAGTCAACGACTTTGTGAAGAGGTTCCGTAACCGATCTGTCCACTGTCGGGACTAAGTTTCCGAATCCACGCTAATCGAGATGTGTCGTAATAATCTCTCTATCCACATCCTGTCCAAAGTGGGCGCGGTGGAAACCCGGACATGGAAAGAGCTTGTTCGTCAAGGCGAGCAAGTAGAAAACATGATCAAGAGGCTCGAGGCCGAAGAGCCGCAGTTCAAGAAAGGAGCTGCAGAACCAGCCGTGCCAAAGAATCCCCCTCGGTCCAAAGGAAAAGAGATTATGGCCGTTGACTCTGCCCCGGCGCCGAAGGCTGCTCAGAGGCCGAAGCCTAGACAATTTGAGCAACGCTCCCCGCGACAATATGACTTCAAAGAGGATCAGGTGGTGGCAACGTTCGACACGCTGCTCAAGAGTGGGCGAATTAAATTGCCAGAAGCTACGAAACCCGAGGAGGCGGACAAAACCAACGATCCGAGTTATTGTGCCTACCACAAATTCTTAGGCCACCACACGACCAAGTGTTACGTCCTCAAAGATAAACTCCAAGCCCTCTACGACGCGGGGGTCCTAAAGAAGGAGAAGGTCCAAAAGCAGGTGACCACGAACATGATCACCTTGAGTTTTGGAACAAATCTCCCAGAAGTCTAAGCTCCCGCGGGAATAATTCCTATTCCCAAGGCCGTCTTGAAGATCACCAACGACGACCCTCACAACCAGTGTGAGAAAGGCTTAGCTCCGTAGGTTCTGCCGACGGGGCAGGTGATGTGGGTCCATCCGGACCTCATTGACGACGAACAATGGACAACAAAACCCTCGAAAGGGACTAAGGGAAAACATTGCAACGTTGTCTCTGCCATCCCAGACAGAGACAATGCAGCGATAGCCGCCCTGACTGACTCTGAGGAGGACACCAACGTCTTCGCCACGAGAGCGGGGAAGGAATTCGCGAAGTCATATCCCATGAGGGCGGAGAACCCGGCGCGACCTCCTGTGAGGTCGGCCGCGACAACCCCTCCCAATCCGGACGGACCAAGCTCAAGCCGCCAACCTTTCCGGTTCAACGTGCTCGCGCAGCTGAAAAGCATCCCTGCACGGATCACCATGTACGACCTCCTCTGGTTATCCAGATCTACACGGGAGGCCTTGCAAGAGGCATTGGCCGACTTAGAGGCATTCTCCACTCATTTCTCGAAGGAGACAGAATCAGAACAAGAATGTGCGGTTTGTTGCCAAGTCTCCAAGAGACGGGTCCCGTGCATCACTTTCACTCCTGAGGACATGCTCATCAAGAGCACATCTCATGATCGACCGCTGTACTTCACGGGATACGTCGGGTCGGCGAAAGTGGATCGGATCCAGGTCGACCCGGGTTCTACGCTAAGCATCGTGCCCCTGAAGCTGATCAAACACTTGGGGATACCGTCAAAACGTCTGTCCTCCACCACCACAACCATTTTTGGCTTTAACGCCACAGGGACGTGGCCGCTGGGCAAAATCCGCCTGAAATGTCGAATAGGCGACATGAAGACGGAGGTGACCTGCTACGTTATTGATGCCGAGCCTTCCTACAACGTGCTCTTAGGACGCCCGTGGATCCACGGCAACCGAATAATCCCATCCACCCTTCACCAGTGCCTGAAGTATGTGGACGATTACGAGCGAGTAAGGACGGTAGTGGCCGACAAGCAGCCCTTTAAAGGCGTCGAAAACTACTTTACGGATTCCCTGCTGTATCAAGACCCCGACGAGCCACCAGCAGAGGAGCTGGAGAGTGGCAACGAGGCAGACAGCGAACCGGAATACGGCGACAGTCTAATCCTGAACGACTTCGAGTCAACTGTAATCGGTTACGAGAGTCACAATGTAACCAATGCTGTTCAGGCAGAGGAAATTATCATGAATGAGAAATCCGACTTTGCTTATTTGTCGTCTTGCTCCACATCTGAGGATGATACGCCCAACGACCTATGGTCAGAACTCTACAGTGATCCTTCCCTGCACTTGCCAGTATGCTCGTCATACGTCACCAAAGCACAGCCGATCAAGTCATCACAAGCCGTGTTCGTCGTGCCAGCCCAGAATAATTATCGAAAAGATATTATCTTCGGTCGGATTGATCACCCCTTGCACACGCTATGGGATGAGTCTGAAGACGAAGACCCAGCGCCCCAGTTTGCGCAATACAGTCGAGTTGCGAAACGCATGATGAGCGATATGGGGTATGACCTCACTCGTTTAGAGGGCCTGAATTACGGCCGAGGACGCAAGACAGTCATCCGACCCGCTTACGTACCTAAGGGGAAACCCTCAAATTACTTCAACAGGACCAGGAGAGGTTTAGGCTACTCCTCCTCATCGTCGGATTTGTGTTTTTATGTCAACGAAGATTCCGACTATGCCTGTTCAGGGGACCAATCGTCAGCAACCTCGGCATGGAACTCAGACGTCAGCGTAAGGGATCTATTCGATAACCTCACAGTCAACATGACTACAATGGATCCCACCGAAATGGTGGCGGATGAACAACTTCCACTCTACGACGAGCATGGGATCGCCATATTAATGCCCAGTGGAACAATCGCTTTGAGCAACGTGAACCGCCGACCAAGGACGAGGTCATCCGGGTGAACATGGGTAGTGAGGCGAACCCCAAGCCCATATTCATCAGCGGCAGCTTGCCTCCCCAGGAGAAAGAAGATCTCATTGCCCTCATACGAGAGTATATTGACGTCTTCGCGTGGAATTACGAGGACATGCCCGGCCTGGATCCGCAGGTCGCCACGCATCGCCTTAACATCGGCTCAGACGCCAAACCAGTCAAACAACAGCAGAGGCGGTTTCGCCCTCAGATCATGGAGGCAATAGAGGCCGAAGTGAAGAAATTGATTGAATCCGGTTTTATCAGGGAGGAACAACACCCCGACTGGGTGGAAAATATTGTTCCGGTCTTGAAGAAAAACGGTAAAATCCGCATCTGCATCGACTTTAGGGACCTCAACGCTGCGTGCCCCAAAGACGAATTTCCCCTGCCCATCACGGATGTCATCATTGACAACACGTGCGGATTCGAGAGGATGTCCTTCATGGACGGTTTCTCGGGGTATAATCAAATCAAAATGCACCCCGAGGACGAGAAACACACTTCGTTCAGAACTCCTATAGGGGTGTACTGCTACACCGTTATGCCATTTGGACTCAAAAACACCGGCGCAACCTATCAACGCGCCATGAGTATGATCTTTCGAGACCATCTGAGGAAGACGGTCGAGTGCTACGTGGACGATCTAGTCGTGAAGAGTCACCGTAGGGAAGACCACCTCCAAGACTTGAAGATGATGTTCAAACTTATGAGGACTCATCAACTCAAGATGAATCCCACTAAGTCATTCTTAGGGATGTCTAGCGGCAAGTTCCTCGGGTTCGTTGTCACGACGAGAGGAATCCGGATCGACCCAGACAAGGTGCGAGCTATTCAAGAGCTTCAACCGCCCAGAAATCTCAAAGAATTAAGAGGTCTCCAGGGATGATTAGCCTATATCCGAAGATTCATCTCAAATCTTTCGGGCAAATGTCAGCCGTTCTCCAAGCTTATGAAGAAAGGCACTTCCTTCGTATGGGACGAGCCTTGCCAGAAGGCCTTTGAGGATATCAAGGCTTACCTTTCGAACCCGCCTGTCCTCGCCGCACCAATCTCAGGAAGGCCGTTTCTCATCTATATACACGCCATAAAACACTCTCTGGGTGCTCTCTTGGCACAAAATGATGAATCCGGCCACGAGCAAGGCATCTACTACCTGAGTAGGACCCTGCAAGGCGCCGAACAACGGTACCCGATGGTCGAGAAAGAATGTCTGGCCTTGGTGTTCGCCATCCAAAAGATGCGACACTACCTGGTTGGCCAGACAATCCATGTCATCTCCCGGGTGAACCCCATTCGAGTCTTCATGACACAACCTGCAGCGCTGAATTGGCGTCTAGCCCGGTGGGCACTTCTGCTCTCCCAATATGACATCCACTTCATGCCGTAGAAATCGGTCAAGGGGCAGGCCATCTGCGACCTCATGGCTAGTCACCCGCTGGGGCGGAGACCAACCTATTTGAGGATCTGCCAGATGAACCTCCCGAAGCCAATGTGACTTCATCACCAGAGGGGTGGCAGATGTTCTTTGACGGCGCGTCTCATGCAGGCCCAAGCGGCTTTATTGCTGCAGGAGTGGGAGTAGTCCTCACTTCTCCGCATAACCACGTGCTGCCCCGAGCCTTCTCTTTGACAGAACCATGTACCAACAATGTAGCTGAGTACAATGCCTTACTCATCGGGCTTGAGTTGGCCAAAGAGCTAGGGATAAGGCATCTCGAAGCTTACGGCGATTCCCAGCTCATCGTCAAGAAAATCACCGGTGAATATGAAGTTAGGAACGAGGACCTGATTCCACTCCACAAAGCGGCTGTCACGCTAGTGGAATCATTCGAGAGTTTCCGCATTGAGCACGTGCTGCGATCCAAGAACACACATGCGGACGCGCTCGCCTCTTTGGCAGCCAACCTGGCTCAACCACTAGGGACAACCCAATGGGTCACAGTGGCGAGCAGAAGGCTCTTTCAGTTGAAAGACGCTCCAGAAGCGAACGCCACCCATCAAGTCCCAGATCAGCCCAGTGCTGAGGATTGGCGCCTCCCGATCATCGGTTACGTCCTATACGGCATATTGCCCAAAGATGCAAAGGAGCGGGAGTCTGTTCGGAGATGTGCTATGAGATTCTACTATGATTCAACCACCAAGACGTTGTATCGAAAGTCATATGACGGCTTGTTGCTTCGATGCCTCTCGAAGGCAGAAGCACAGGAAGCTCTACGTGAGGCCCACGACGGCGTTTGCGGAGCTCACCAGCCTAGACCCAAACTGTGGGATCGCCTGCGAAGGATAGGCTACTTTTGGCCTGGGATGGTTCACGACGTGGTCGTCTACGCGAAGCGCTGCCATAAGTGCCAGATCCACGCCAACTACATGCATCAGCCGCCCGAAGACCTACACCCGACAAAGGCTTCGTGGCCTTTCGAGGCATGGGGGATGGACATAGTCGGGCCAATATCCCCCCCTTCGGCAAGAGGTCATCGCTTTATTCTCGCGATCACTGACTACTTTTCTAAGTGGGCCGAAGCCATCCCCTTGAGAGAAGTCAAGACCAATGACGTGATCAAATTCATCAAGCACCATGTCATATACCGATACGGCATACCCCGACGTATCATTCATGACAACGGCACGCAATTTATCAGCCATGTATTCACCAGGTTTTGCGACAAGTTCCGAATACAAAACCTGTCATCCACGGCCTATAACCCATCGGCGAATGGCTTGGCCGAGGCCTTCAACAAAACAATCATCAAGATCTTAACCAAGTTGACCTCCACCAGCAAGCGCAATTGGAACGAAAAACTTGGCGAAAGCTTGTGGGCATATCGCACAACGGTTCGCACGCCGACTGGCCACACGCCCTACTCATTGGTATACAGCTGTGAGGCCGTGTTGCCATTAGAAATTCAAATTTCGTCCCTTCGCGTCGCCTTAGCAATGGGGATGACGGTGGAAGACAATCACCGACAACGACTCGCCGAGCTTGAAGCGCTGGACGACAAACGGTTAGAAGCTCAACAGCACATTGAATTCTATCAGGCCCGGATGGCTAAGGCTTTCGACAAGAAAGTCAGACGCCGAGCCTTCAAGGAAGGGGAGCTGGTGCTGGCCGTTCGCCGACCGATGATTGTCACCTCCAAGAAGAAAGGCAAATTTTAGCCTAAATGGGAAGGACCGTTCGTAATAGAGACAGTCTACTCGAACGGCGCCTATCGCCTCGCCAAGCCTAATAGCGATAAGATCATGATGCCCATCAACAGTAAATATCTGAAGAAGTACTACCCTTAGCTCTTCTTCCTAAACTCCACGAGTGCATGAGTCTAAACTGGCCCTCGCCCCCTCCAACTGGTACATGAGGCTAAACTGTCCCTACTTTACGAAAGACCTCTGGCAGAAGTCAATTCGCCAATCTTCCCCAATAAGATGACGGATCCACTAAAGTCGCTCATATCGCGGTAGACTTGAAGTCAATTCGCCAATCTTCCCTAATAAGATGGCGGATCCACTAAAGTCGCTCATATCGCGGCAGACTTGAAGTCAATTCGCCAATCTTCCCCAATAAGATGGCGGATCCACTAAAGTCGCTCATATCGCGGCAGACTTGAAGTCAATTCGCTAATCCTCCCTAATAGGATGGCGAATTCAACAAAGTCGTTCATATCCCGGTAAACAACTCGGTTATGTTAACCATCACTTCTAACCGAACCAGCTTATCAGTCTCCTTCAATGAGATGATAAGACCCCATAGTTGCTCTGATCGCAACAAAGCTTCATCAGGTTAATGATTACCTTCGATGACTGGCGCTGCTATTCCTACGAATGGCATAGTCTAAGTAATAACCTACCACGCGACGTGTTATTACTTCGGTCGATAGTCACACTCCTACGTCCCTGAACTATTTGACCTATTCCAGCTATCCTAACATCCCCTTAGGATAACTGATGGGTAGCAGCCTACTGCGCGATGGCTCCTACAACGATCGGTTGTCATATTCCTACATCCCTGAACGACTCGATTATTGCCTGTGTTGTCACCCTCGCAGACGACGACAGCTATCAAGGGCGACTCGACAGACATCCTGCCCGACAGTACCTCCGAACGACAACCCACCGAGTGGCAAGTCAAGCATTGGAGACATTGGTTGGTCGCACGCACGAGCAACCACGCCTGATCTAGGGCTAAGTGTTATCCTCTTAGTCCTACCAGAGCTGCAACACGAAGGGCAGGTCTGACCTGACCCCATGTCGCAGGCAGCCAAAAGCAGAGAAGAAGAAATGGCACATGCAAAACAGAGAATAAACAAAGCAAAGAGCCACTACGGGCCAAAATTACATACATAAAGTCTTAAGTTATGATGCAACCCGCATCAACTGAATTACAAAAAAGAGAGGGGGAATTTAAACAGCGTGAGCATTACAGGAATTTCAGCAGACTAAAAGAACCAATCTTGGCCTTGACTGCCGCACGATCCGCCTCCCGCTGGATCCTCGCCTTCTCCTTTCGCTCCTGCTGCCGCCTAGCCAAGGCCACCTCGCTGTCTTCTTCCTCCTGGCGAAGAAGTTGGAGCGCCCTGTCCACCGTTCTGGCAGCCTCGCTGAGCCTCCTCGCCTCACGTTCACGTTCCCGGAGCCTCGCCTCGCCGCGGAGAGAGCCGGCGTCCTCAAAGAAAGCGGCGTCCAAGTAGGCGTCCATCCGGTCCAATACCGCTTGGTGCTGCCGGCGCAGACGTTTGAGCTCGGCCTCCTTCGCCCGAATCTGCTTCGCCCGCTATTCGCGCTCGAGCAGGAGGCGCAGCGAGAGGGGCGGTGGCACGTCGGAGGGATCGTCGTAGGCTAGCTCCTCGAGGCGGTACATCCACCCCTCCACACGCTGAAGTTCCTGCTCACACCGACGTGCGAGCGAGGTACCGCCCGCTCGACGGACCTCCCTTAAGCCCGCTTCCACGAGAGGAAGCGCATCGTAGTACCGCCCGTCGCCCACGCCGACCGAAATGGCGATCCCCTGCACCAAACCCTCTAACCTCTGGAGGGGCGCAAATGCAGGGTGAGCCACGGGGTCCAGAGCAGAGACCCCCGGACTGAGCTCACGGGGGAAGCGGGCGGAGCGTCGATGTCGATGACGGTGGCGGAAGAGCCTACGCCCTCGGAGGCGCTATGGTCGGAGTCGGAGGCCATGAAGTAGAGGAGGTTACTGCAGCGGTCTTTCGCCTAGCGGACTTTTCTCGAAGGGGAAGGAACGTGACTGAAAAGATGGCGAGTACGGGAGATATATCCAAAGATAGAACGGTCGTGATCTGTTCCCTCAAGCAATCGAACGGCCCAGATGCCCTGCGACGCTTCGAGCTCAACGCCAATAAAGGCCATTCCTCTCGAGGCCCAAACCGACCGATCGGATGAAGCCCAAGAGGTGAAGCGTTCTGTCACTTTGCCATTAATGAGCATTGATATGTCTCTAAAGCCTTAGCTGGCAAGCATTTGCACCCGCTAAGAGACGCGTGGCACGAGTTTTCACCCGCACCCTTTTAGTTTTCAACTACGGGACAGATTCGTCGCCGCTTGAGTTCTGATTGAGGTATGAACTCGCCCTAATTCGGATCTGATCGCCAGAAGATTTCGCTTAAACCTAAACTCGCCATAGGCCGAGTTGGGTCCGCAGCGTAAACTCGCCATTTCATGGGTTTCGCTTACACCCTAAACTCGCCAGAGGCTAAGTTGGGTCTGCAGCCTTCTCATAAGTCCCGCTTGCTGCTAAACTCGCCAGCGGCCAGAGTTGGTCTTCAGCACGAACTCGCTAACACGGGGGGTTCGCCTACGGTTTGAGTTTGCCAACAGTCGAAGTTAACCTTCAAGCGAACTCACCACCATTCTCGCTTCACCTTCAGTGTGAACTCACCTACATTCGAATTAGACTGAACGAACTCGCCGGCAGTTTAGTATGGCTCTCCACCCGAATTCACCATCACTTGAACTGGCCTGTACTTGGGTTGAGTCTTCGCCCAAGGCGTGCCACCTGAAATCGCTGTTGGCCATGCCTAAGAAACATTGAAGAGTGATATATCCAAAGGAAGTGTGACAAGAAAACACGAACTTTATCAGATGCTTCTAGACAGTACATTTGAACAAAGTTATGATGCTATAATTAAGAAAGTCATAATGTTATGTTCGAGAAGCAAGACATGCACCAGTTTTTCGTTAAGACAATACATTTGAACAAAGTTATGACTTCACGAGTCATGGCATAGTTTCAAAAGCAAAACAAACAAGCGAAATGTCTTAACACAGGCACGGATTTGAAATCTCAGTCGTACAGACTAAAAGAGGAAAGCTCTTCTTTGGCCAATGCCACCCTTCTCGCGTGGTCCTCTCGAGCCTTGTCCTCAGCCGCTTTCTTGATCTAATCTTCAGAGCTCGACCTGGCGGCAGCATCCTTTTGACGCAAGGCCAAGAGGCGTTGAGTTTCCGCCTCAGCGTTCCTGCTGACCTTTACGACATCGGACTGGAGCCCCTTCAAATTCGTCTCCGCCTGTCCCAGTTCGGCTCACAGGCGAGCTATTGTGCGATTGAGGTCGATAATTTGCTCCTCCAACAAGTGTTGTTGACCCACCCAGAAGTCAGCGATGGATTCTAAATCTGCGATTTCTTTAGAACGGACCTCCTGTTCCTGAGCTTCCTGACGCCTGATATAAGCCAAGCAAGACTCCACTTCCGGGCCTTCCCGTAGCAATACCTCTAGCCCTATCATGCGCGACTCCAAAAGACGGAGCGCCTGCATACAACGAGTGGCAAGCCGGTTTTCGCCCGACCGTCGAAAGTCGACCACGCGGTCCAGGAGAGATTGCCTGAAACCGTCAAAGCTGCCCATGCCAAGATTGACAAGGGAAAACACTTGCCTCACGGCATTCTCAAACTCTTCGACGCGAGTCTGCAAGGGTAAGGAACCGGGGGGAGCAGGTTCTTGACCCGGGGTGAACACCACAATGGGTGGAACCTCGAGGCAAGACTCGGTTCCTGGCTGTGAAGCAGGGCCGGGGGCAGGAGAAGTCGCCGGGCTCTCGGGTTCATCGTCAGATATCAAAATAGGCTCGGCCTCATGCTCTTCGGGAAGCGGCGCGTCGTCATGGGCTGTGAAACACAGCGATGGCATGAAAGGGGGAATCAGGAGAGAAATACCGATCCATGCTTGAGTGAGGGTTGAGTTAAAGACATACCTTCGGCAGCAGCGGCTTCCGCAGCGCCCAAAGAAGACGCCTCCTTCCTCTTCTTCGAAGTAACCCTCTCCACCTTCGATTCCATCTGGAAGATGCAAGAGAAATTGGTATCTTCCCTGAAAAAGACGACAAGAAAACTTTGGTCTCTTCTTGACGAGGGGGAGGAGTACTAAAATACCCCGACCCTAGGCAGTTATATGCGGCTCGATTGGACCCTTCAGGCCCAAACAGTTGAGGGGAAGGCCGAACAATCCGGATCCCCTATAAGCGGTCAAGATTCGGCAGTTCCTGGGCACGATCTCTAACTAACGGTCCGGATCGGGCGTGAAGGACGAAGAGACCCATCGCACCGCAATTAATACGAGGCGGCACGCCTACGTCTCCGTAACCGACGTGCACGTGGGTGAACACACGACCCGCTAAAAGCGGAGCCCACCCATAACCGAAATCGCGGTTAGTGTAACGACTGCGTATTCACCCTCGGGTAAAATTCGCCTGCAGGCGAAACGAGTTTGTAACCGAAATCAGCCGATGAGAGTTTCCCGTGACCAAACGCCAACTAGTACACAAAAATATATATACATATATAGTATGCACACAAGCAATAATCGCCAGAAACGAAAGGATGATTTCATTCATGGAAAGGAAGTCCTATTACAATAGAAAATTAAGGGTAAATTACAAGGCTTTCAGCCGCAGTTCCGCCTCACTAATCTCTCCGGCTAGGCGAAGCTCAAGCCTCCTTAGGATCTCTCGACGAAGATCTTCCTCGGTGCGTGAGACTAGGTCCTGAACAGTATCTTTGACCTCCTTGAGAGCTCGGTCCTTCTCCTCGACAGAATCAGCAACCAATTGTCGGTGAGACTCGATGTCCTCCAGCTCCTTGGTCGCCTGCTCACGAGCCTTCTCTTGAACGGCCAGGGAAGCCTGCGCATCGGCTATAACCTGCTTTAGCCTCTCTATCTCGGAGGATAGGCGGGAAAGGCGGTTATCCACCGTATGCTGCTCATGGTCCGTTTGTGCATCCTCGGCTTTTGCCTGTTCCAACTCCGCGAACAACCTTGCCTCCAGTGACATAGCCTCTTTCAGACGGCAGTCACGATCTACCACGGCCGCTCGAACTTCAATGGAGGCGAGATCAACGAGGGCGGAACTCTGCGCACGAAGGGCGAACAACTGCTGAGCGGCCTCCTCCACTTCTTTCAAGCGGGAAAAGTACGGCTTCGCCGCAGTAGCGCCAAGCCTCTTGATTAAGAAGAACATGTGGTGGTCGAGGTCCTCCTTGAGCTCCTCAAAAGGACAACTATCCTCCAAGACGAGTCTGACGCAGTCGGCCAAAGTGTCTTGAAAGCTGACCAGGGCTCGTGCCGTGCTCCTCTTCCGCAAACGTTCCAAGGGAGAAAGGGCAGCCTCCTCTGCCAAAGACGGAGTTATGATTGAAGTGCTGGTGGTCATGACTGCAGAGACAGCGATTGGCGAAGCCAAAGCTGGTAAGGTCGCCGTCGCCATTAGGGTAGCAGCCGCAACATCGCTAGCCGCCACAGACGAGGAAGCAACCACCAACCGAGTGGGAGTCCCCCTCCGAATTGGGGACCCTTGCGTTGGGAGTTCACCCCTAACCGGTGCTTCTGCGAGAATGGAGGTTTCCTCTTGTTGGCCAGACGTGTCTTCAGGAGCCGGTGACTCTTCCTCACTGGATAGCGCCTCATGAATTGAGACGTCGTCATCCGCCTCTGACTCACCCATTTCTCTGGCAGAATGACCCTCCCAAGAAGGAGGGTCCTCCTTGCCAGTAGCTTCATAAGAAGGGCCAACTGCGGACACAAAAAGGAAAATCGACAAATGCCCCTTCGGCTCAGAAGGGTCAACGACACTAAAACCCATGCTTACCTGAATCACCGGGCCCTTTTCCGTCTCCGGCCTCTTCCTCTTCGTCCGAAGGGATAGAGATCACTCTCTCGGCTGCACCTGCTCAAATTAAACACATATGTCAGAAGACGCAGATCCAGCTTTATATCTGAGAACACAAAATTTTAATTATTACCCCCTAGCGTAGGCGTAGGAGTCGTTGAGACCCCTGTCTGTGGCCCCGCGTCAGATGAAGGAAGGATGTCCTTCGAAGCCACCGGAGCCGCCCTCGATATGGTAGAAGGGGAGGGCTGAGCAGCTCCTGCCCCAGAGGCAGTATCGTCCTGACCATCCGCCGCTCGAACGGCCTCCACAGTCTCCTCGCGACGGGCCTTCTTGGCCGTCTCTGCTTTGGAACCTTCCGCCACCATTTCCCGCTGCCACTTGGAGAGCAGCGAACTGCTCGGAGATAGAAGGGGCATCCCCATCCGCCCCGCTATCGTGCTCCGAGCTCGCTCCAATCGCTCGCCCGCTCGGAGTAACTCGTCAGATTCTCCCCGCTCACTTTGGGGGTCCAACGGAGGACCGGGAGAGGGAGCTCGGGCCTCGGGCGCCACAGATTCGTCTGGACCCATGTCGCCACCTTCGGTGTCTTCAGCCGGGTCCTCGGACAACCACTCCTTAACGGTTTGGCGGCCCCTCCATCTCGAAGTACGTAGAGGCCTTCTGGGAGGACGCCCCTGCTCCGCCAAACACGAACCCTGAAACCAAAAGCCTTCGGGATTAGCGCTGGCACCCCGATACCACTTGTAGTACAGGAGGGTGTGATGCAAATCACGATCCTTCGTAGGTAGCTCAAAGCGGGCACGGGTACCGCCAGCGTGAGTCCAGAACCATCCCTGGGCTCCATCCACCAGCCTTCCTTCAAAACACAGATGGGGATTGGCGTTGCCCACATACAATTGGTCATACCCAAGCTGGCGGGCGAACCTGCAAGGGACATACGGCTCAAGATAGCACACGGAGCCCGTTTGTAGGATGTGATACCCCGGCTGTAACATTTAAATTTTTTCCTTGCATTGATCGAATACTGTTACCGATACCAATCCATAATTTAGTTGATGCTTTTCTTCATTGCATCTCATATAATCTTCTAGTATGAGAATT
>BQKN01065411.1:662015-672860 GCA_022839385.1 Asparagus kiusianus
TATATATATATATATATATATATATATATATATATATATATATATATATATATACACACATACTCATTGATTTTGATCTTAAATCACATACTAACACATTCAATCATCAAACTTGATAATTATACAATAGTATGTATATATATAAATAGATATTTCTTTTTAGCAATAAATAACCTCTCAAGATTTATCTAATTAGAGTTAACGACAAAATTAGTCTTTTTCTTGAATTTTACACGATTTTAACATGATTAATAAATGAAATAAATTCCAAATTTTCTAATGAACACGATCATAAATGTAATAGCAATATTAAGGAAAACAATATTTTCAGTTCTAGCATTTGATTAAAATTTATCGTCAAAATCTTATTTTGTTCTAACATGACAAATTAAACTCAAGCATGAAGAACATCATTTTTAAACTTTTTAAATCTTGAACTAATTTATAGGGAAGGTTCGGGTAGGAGATAATCTTGCCTAAACGCTGTGATGAAAAGCGTTTGTACGAGATCCTCTTGAATGCGCTCGCCCCTTGCTTCCTTCTTCACCAATGGCACATGAAACAATTTGTCAGGTCTCATGTCATGAGCCTACAACTTCTAATATTGTTTTGATGATTACAAACAATTCCTAATAGTGTTTGTATAATGTTTATGTTTTCTTATTAGGTATTTTAGATAAACAATAAGTTGGAGGATGGATTGATTGAGCCTTCACGATCACATCAAATAGAGGATTGGCGGGATAGTGGAATGAAGCCTATGCATACTAGTCAAGATCCAAGTTCAAGCTTCATCCATAACCAAGTCAAGGTACAATGAAGATCTATCAAGCTTGGGTAAATTAGTTTAAGATTTATATAATGTGTGTTAATTCTATAAGCTCAAATATACACACACATTATATTTGTAAATTTTCATGAAAATAGGTGTTTTTATGCAAAATACATTCAAATATATTTTGGACTATACAAACCATGCTAACATCTTTTATTATGTCCATAAAATGATTACACAAGTTTTAAGAACTTGATTTGAGCTAAAATGGCAAAAACAACATATTTGAAAAACATGTATTTTAGCACTTTTGAATATTTTTGAGTTTTCACAAATGATAAGAGCAAATTAAAAAATTCTTTTTCCAACATGTTCATATTCATGTTTATAAACTTTTCTCAAAGTTTTACATTCTTTTGAATTTATTTTCTATTTTTAAAAGGACTTCAAAATTCATTTTCAAAAATCATTATCAGACTGAAAACCTGTTATCAGTTGACTAATGAAATTAGTCAACCGATCAGTCAATTAAAGAAAGTGCCTGCAATTCAAAAAAAGTTTATGCTTTGTTTTAGTCGACTGATCCATCGACCGATGAGGTCATTGGTCGACTGACGAGTTCATCAATCGACTGATGATGTGTTGCTGGCCAGTAACGGTCAGCTCATCAGTCGACTGATGAACAGTATCAGTCGACTGACGGCCCAACAGCTAGTTTTTCCAGCCTTTTGTTTTTTTTGTCTTTTGCTGGATTTGTTTGGCTTTTGTCCCTTATAAACCCTTATTGTTCTCATCAGAATCAAGTTTTTCAAGAGGGTTTAAAGAGGAGTTTAAAGAGTTTTAAAGTTTGTTTAAGTTTCTAAGTTTGAGTTTACAAAGAAGAGCCTTGCATTTTCAATTGAGGAATTCATCCTCAATCTTCTTTAACCTCTTTGTGTTTATAGAGAAGTTTTTCTAACTCTTTTTCCTAGCAATTTAATTATTGATTTTCATATTCTTATTATTGCTAGTTTGCTAATTGAGTTAGATTCTATTTATACTCATTTTATCACACACACCCTATTAGAGCTTGTAGCATTTCATACATCATATATTGGGTTGTGGGATTGTGATTTATGAGATTAAGCTTACATTGAGTTCTCACCTATTGTAGAGAACATTTTATTATTATTGAGCCTAATTGTGAGATGCACTTTGTAATGCACTAGTACACCGAGAGAAGTGTGTGGTGAGAGACGGGGTCGTCTCAAAAGGAGTGTGATAGGTGATAATACCTAGAGGTAGATTGTAATTCCTAACACTTGAGGAAGACATGGGCTAGAGACTAATACTTAGAGGGTATAAAGTGTGATTGTAAGAGTGTGAATTGTAAAGTTTTCGGTGAACTAGAAAACCATAGAGTGAGGTGTAAACGTTATTCGGGTGAGCGTAGAAAACTCGATTGTGATAGTGAAGAACTGAAGATCTCCTCGAGATGAGGAGCGGAGACGTAGGTTGTGAGGACCGAACTTCGTAATCATATCTTGTGTTTATGTTTGTCATTTGCGCACTATGACTTATTTAATTCTCTTGTTCATATATCCTTGCATATATCAAATTGAATATCAATATTGTTAGGATATATTTATTAATTAATTTTAATTGGCATTGATATATAATAAGATTAGCAATAACCCTATTCACCCCCCATGGTACTTTTAATTGGTATCAGAGCTTGGTGCTCTTGATTTAAGGTTTAACCGTCTTGAGTTAACGGTCCAAGCTTTAATAATATTGTTGCTAATCTTATTTTGGTTTTATATATTTTGCTTGCTCGTATATTATGGATATGTTCGGTGTAGGCTATGACATAAATGTTACTCCTAGATATGGTAACTTCCCTTATGATCAATGGTGTTGTAGATTAAAAATTTTAGTTGAATCTAGAAATATAGATTTATGAGAAGTTATTGACAATGCTTATATTGTACCCACTTCGGAAAAATCCAAGTGGAGCAAACATAACAAGAAAATGTTTACTATGAACAAGTTAGTGTTAGAATTTATGCATAATACTTTAGGTCTATGTATTTCTAACGAACTTGCGTATTTTGATAGTGCTTATACAATTTGGAAATTATTTAAAGCACATCCAGAGAACTTGGAGGCGAACCGACGATCTTTGACGGTTCCCTCTTCAAGTTCACAAGGAGCCTCATCATACACACGGCCACTAGGCGATAGCCCTAGTGAGGTATGTGAGTCTGATAACGAGAATGATCTTACTATTGATGAACTCGCACATGGCTATGAATTATTGATGCGTGATTTTAAAAAATTACAACGTAGCTACATTAATTTGAAAAGCAAGCATGTCGAAATGAAATCCTCGCATGAAACTCTAGCCACTAAGTTTGATTTCATTGCAAATTAAAATGTAAATCTTAAAGAATGCAATGAAAAATTAAAATTATAAAATGCTAGTTTGTTTTATGCTAAATGTGATGCAATGTTAGAGTTGAGAACATAAGAAAAGAGCTTAATTCTTTCAAAATTGATCATGCATGTTCTACTTCTAACAACAATGCTTGTGTGGATAAAATAAGTTGAATCATGTTAAAAGTAGAATATCCTCTTTAGAATCAACATTAAAAACTTGTATTGTTAATAACAACAAGCTTATGGACTTGTGTGCAAAGTCCTACAAAATTGTTTCTAAGAAACATATTCACTATACACACAAGTATAACAAAATTTACAAGTCCTAATCTTTATTAAAAAAAAGAGGGAGCTTTGAGAAAAGTTTACCCAAATCAAGAGGTTGAAAACCCAACTTCAAGACGCTTCCCTTGAGCTTGAAGATGAAGAAAAAAAACCCTAGCCTTGAGAGGGGAATATTTTCGGCCAAGAAAGGAGCATAAAATCCGAAATACCTATCATTTCCCACTAGTCTTACGGGCCTACCTAAACATAAATTTGAGAATAGTATTGAGAATAATTAGACACAATTTATAGTCCTACTGATCATATTATTTATATTACTAGGGAGTAAACGCACGTATTGCATAGTCATATGAATATTGCTAAACATACGAGGGAATAACCACACTTGTCGATATTCATATAGATATGTCAAACATATGTCTTAGCATATTCTTTCATTCTCTCAATCATATTACTAATATTTCTGAATATATCCTCCCTAATATACTAATATATTCTTAATATAATATAGATTCTCCCAATATTCTCCTTAACAGAGAGCAACATTGACCTTTGGCCCCTTCCTTTTATATTGAATTTTAGGGTTTAGTTAAGTTATTTTTGACATTGCTGGATTTCCATCAATTTAATAAAATAGTTTATCACGTTTTTATAAAAAAGTTCCAGTGGTCTATAATGGGTTTTGTGAAATCTTAATTTAATGGTGCCACAAGCCTACAACTGTGGGAAGACATGAGAGAACAGGGACACAGTCGATATTATCTAAAATGTCAAGGAGAGCCGCCGTAATTATAAGGACCCAAACACAGTAATTTTTCTTATAGAGCCCAAAAACGGGTCTGACTATCTCCACTCCCAAACAGGAGGGAGAGAGAGAGACACAGAGGGAGGGAGAGAGAGAGAGAGGGAGAGAGGGGCATTTTCGGCAATCCACTCCCAAACTACTGTTTGGGAGTGGATATAGCAATTCAACCCAAAAACACACCGTACAACATTTCGAGCCACGCAAGTGGAACATATAGTGACGAAAGTAGCCTCCAATGTTAGGGTAAATTTTCCGGCTAATAGACTGGTGCAAAAGTAATCTTTCACTTTTAACGTGGACAACCTCGGCAGTTAGGCCCAAGCGTGCAGCCACCCACTCCTCTCATTCTCGATACCTTCTTTCTCGTGCGAACCACACGTGCCCATCCTCCAATCCGCTGACGTGGCGCTCCGCTCTTCGGCGTCCACGTGTCGGTCACTGTATAAAAACCTCTCTCGCTCCTTATCGCCGGCATCCCTAAATAAGATCCCTTTCCCCCGCGCCTCCGTCGTCGCTCCATTTTGGAGAGAGAAACGGGAAAAATCCAGCGAAATCAGGAAATTTCTAGGACTCAGACGAAACCCCAACCCTAGAGATGGCGACGCCATTGGCGGTACCAGCCGCCTCTTCGTCTCCGGCGGCCGCCGCGGGTCCTCCGCTGTCGAACAGCGGCGGGATCGAGAACCCGTACGATCTGAAGTCGCCGATATTGATCTTTCTGTTCTTCCAGAAGGCAATTAGGTCGGAGCTTGATCGCCTTCATCGAGCTTCCGTAGCCTTTGCTACCGATGGGAGCGGCGATGTTCGATCGCTAGCGGATCGGTGCAGGTTTCTTCTCGCGATCTATAAGCATCACTGCAATGCTGAGGACGCGGTAATGGTTGTTTTCTTGTTATTTTTTTTTTAAAAATTTGCTTTGTAGTTCTGTACTTTGGCCTTTTCTGGTTGACCTAGTTGCAATCGAGTTCACTTACGAGTTGGAAGAAATGGAAACTTTCAAGGTTCTTATGCCAGAATTTTTGTTTGTTTGATTCGGGAATTTTCTGTGTGAAGAGCATTAAGGGATTCAAAGGGAGTATAGGGGCAAATATAAACTTAACCGCATCTGTCTTTTCTATTTATTATATTTTTTTAAGGCAAGAACAGGATTAGTAATTTCCAATCAATTGACGACAATTCAACTGTATTGCGTTTGTTGTGCGAAGCTGCAATATGTTTCTTGTATGGTTGGGTACATCAGTATATTTTTCAGTCATAGCTGGTGGATTAGCTGCGTGGATACTTTATAAAAGTGCAGAATCCTTTGTCTACCCAGAAAAAAATAAATTTTTTGATGTATTTTTCCGAGTAGTGTTTTTAGTCCTTGACAAGGGATGATAGCGTGGAGGACATGGTATATGGACCATGCTATTTGTTGCGTAAAAGCGCCTTATCAAAAGGACATTGATTCCCTTAATTTTGCTTCTTTGTCAGAAGCTCTAATTTTTAGCGTTTTCATTAAGCATGTTACCTTGAACAAACGTCTTCTGCCATTTTAGTTTCTGCCATTTTAGTCTGTAAAATAGCTTTCAAGCTTTTTGATTCTTGAGCGTCTTGGATCTTATTACATTAAAGATGCTAATCAAGTCTTTTGATCATATTTGATAGTCGGCCAGTATCTCCTTTTTATAGGAGGACTACATGACCTATGTTGATGGGTGCAGCATATCTGAAATTGTACAAGATTTTGGTCTGTCGGACTCTTAAATCATTCCAAGTTGTGAGGCATTTTTTGGGTTTTTTGGGTGGAACATTTTATTTGTTGTTGAGGGAGAAACCGATGTTCTAAAATGTGAATTAAGCGGCCGCTTATGTCTAAGTAGGTTGGAATTGCTCCGATTAGGGAACAACGCTTCATTATGCAGTCATCTGCATAATTGGATGCATTTTCAGTAAGGCACATAATTTTTTTCTGTGTGGGTGCTTTTCTTTTAAATCCTTCCGGGGTTAAATCTTTTTACTGCAAACCTGACCAGACTACTTAAGTTAAAAAAAAAACCTAACTCTAAAGTTTTCCCAGAGTTCCACTACTTTCTCTATTCTCTCTCTTGTTTGAACCCAATATTTGCGACAAATATCTCCGGCCTTAGTCGATAGTTGCTCAAACTCGGGTCACTCACGAAAACTCATTGGAAGATCGTACGACCTTCGACGCTTTCCTACAAGCTTGCTTACAATCACCTTGAAGCTTTCCGGCGTTCCCTTCAAAGTTCTCCAGTGAAATAGATTGGTCAAAGCTTCTAAGTATATTTTATATTTTTCATGAATTTTATATAATTTAACATATTATAAGTGTTTCTTGTGGGCAATCCTTAAAGTCAAGTCTAAGCTCACACCACCACCCCTGCTCTGCCTCCTCTTTGTCTAAGAGGAGCGTCTGCTGGCTCTATTATAACAGTGCAAGGTTTAATTCTTTTTTCAGTATATGGAAATGTTAAAAGATATAATTTTTCATCCTATAATGAGCATAAATCTCATTAATCTCATTATAATCCTCATTTATACCTTTCCGACTTGAGAAATATTTTGTTATGAAGTTCAATTCCATATTTAGAAAGCATATCATGGGCAATTTTTCTAACTTTTATTCATGTGTATTGACCTGATTTAGTCCTGTGAATATGTACAAAAGTTTTAGTTTCTGAATTTCCTGTTTCTAGTAAGCCAGGAGCTGGTATGATAAGTTATTTTATCATTGATACTGTTTAAGCTCATAATATTATGTGTGTGCTCCAAATTTCATTACAATAAGAAATTCTCGAGAAGAGAGGAATTTGTACAAGCTGTTAGTGGAAACTGCACTTATCTATGAGGCATTATATAAGCCATAAGGGACAAAAAGGAAAGTGCCATATTTTAGATTAGAAGCCTGATTGTTTGACCACATAAATTTTTTTGATCTGCAGGTTATCTTTCCGGCACTTGACATACGAGTAAAGAATATAGCACAAACATATTCTCTTGAACATAAGGGGGAAAGTGCTCTTTTTGATCAGTTGTTTACCCTGTTGGGTTCAAACATAGAACATGATGATAGTTTCCGAAGGGAATTGGCATCTTGCACTGGAGCCATTGAAACATCACTTAATCAGCACATGTCCAAGGAAGAAGAGCAGGTACATGCTTTATCTTAGTTTTTTTGGTAATTATTTTAAGGTTGTAAATATTATAGTGAATCTGCCATGATTTTGGGTAATTGTATAAATGAAAATAGGTCTACTTCAATGTATCAGGACAATACATTCTTTGGTAAATAGAAATTATAAGTTCATGTCATACACAATGTACAGTACACTACATGGGATACCCTGATACTATTAGAATGTGATATCATCCCTGTGACACAGAATTATGCCAAACATATACTACATTGGATTATGTCCTCAACAGTGGATATATTCCAGTATTCCACCTATATGATCCCATCAAGCTCTCTCATATTATTCAGCATCGGTGAGACATAGTCGTCAAAGTTTTTATTTTGGATATAAGCTCCTCTGGGACATGATATATATGCTTAAATGTGGATTTAGAAGCTAGATAATAATCGTAAATATGCTCAGATCTTAGCATTGTTTTAAATATCCTCTATGTATCCTTTTATAAGGTTTGCTTAAAAATGATATGGTCTCAACATCCTTGACTGCATTTTGGTAATTTTATTAGATATACCATGAATTTCTTGATATATTAGGTGACATATCTTCCTCAAAAAATTACTGAAATGTTGTAATGTTGATTTTGACTTATTTGCTTTAAAAGATTGGATTGAGGTCTAAACCCAAATAGATATTTGCTTATGTAAATAATCGTAAAGAAGAATTAGAGCTCAATATAGACCAAATTCTTTGGCAAAATGTTTTACAGAAGAGATCATGTTTCTCCACAGCTCCATTTTTTAGTGCAGCTATGATATGTATATAGACATTATATAGACGTTATTACACATGACACCCCAATGTTTATTAAGTATCTTCGATATGTCTCCGATATCCTCCATCCATGTGTAATTTTTGTATCCGACTTATCCCTGACGTCTGATACTTAAAACACTGGACCTCAGAGCTTAAATATGAAGTCAAAGCTATCATCCAATCCATGTGCTAGCCCAAGCTGCACTATTGAACAATAACAATTGATTTAAGATTGTTCCATAGAACTTGTACTGGAAGTAAGACATTATCATTTTTTGTTTCATTATTGTTGGCACTTGTCTAATTATTGAAAAATTTTCTCCTCCAATGGAGAAACAAGAGATGATGGCCATGGAGATGGTGATGGAGGACGGAGATGATGGATGTGTGAGGGAAGGGTTCGGGGGATAACATTGGGAGCATGTAACTGAAAGTCATTCACCATTAAATAATTAGTTCTACAGGCCATACTGTAGCAAATTCGATGTAGTTGAAAACCATTAACATTAATCATATGAATTCTTAAGCTATTGTTATTATCCAATTTTCCAATTATTTATTGAATGCAAGGTTGAAAATGAGGGTTGTGGCAGGCAGTGGTCCAGTGGATAGTTGTGCACAGCTTTTGATGCTTAAACACAGTCAATAATTCAACAAGAATGTAGTTAATAGAGATCTATCCATGCCAAGTTTCATGATTAACTTACAAGAAAACTTAATTAGGAATCAACTAGACAAGTTAACTTGTGAACAAACTGCATGAGAACTTATATACTTTATGTAGTTCAAGTTTCCATGATCAGTCGATAGACCCAAGGCATTGTGAAGTGTACTTTCCATCAGTTATTCATATTGAACGTAACTGCGGTAAAGAATAGTAGCTAGCAAAAGTCAAATTACTTGCTTAGCACAAGTCAAAGTTATATCTGGATTTAACATATTGATGAAAGAATTGGGAGTTTTAAGCTGTCATGTATATCTCTCACTAACTTGTTACTGTGGTTGTGTCATCTGCCTACAGTTACTTTAGCTGATATTTGGAGCACTACAACCCTTTTAACATCATCTTTTTTACTAGGAGACCCGAACTGTAACTTGAGTAGACCCAAAATTTTGTTGTATTTGCATATTCTTATAAATAAGATTCTAGGGGGAAAACCTTTTTCTCCTTTCTTTTGTTGGATGGTCTATTCCCCAACCCTTCATAGTTCTAATGTTGTTATTTTCGTTGGCCACATTAAGGTATTAACGTGGAATGGGGTTGTTTGCCAGGATTTTGATATGACTGAAGGAAGTGTGGATAGTATATTTGTTCTTATGTGACGGATTTGTAGGTGCGATTATGTTTGATTATATGCAGGATGTTCTCCACATGAATAGCATTGGTACCAGCACATGTGCTTCTATGTACCTTATTGCAATACACGAGTTAATCCGAAAGGCCTGGGAGGATAAGGCATTGTAGGGCTACTCTGTATGGCTATGGCCCTTATCATTTTGTGAAGAATTTCTCATTAGTTAAAGCTTTACAACAAATTTGTTTTTGGCTCTATTCTTTCTAAGGTGAGAATCTAGCAGGGGACATCAGGGTTGATCGAATGAATATCATGAATTTATAGGAGACGCGGTATACACAATATGATGGGATTGAGATATGACATAAGGCAATCTCATAACAAATAGGATTCAAGGCAGGAATTCACTAATGTATAAAAATGTTTAAAGTTTTAATCATTTGAATAGAACTTCAATGTGAAAATGAGGACAATAAACATCAATAAGAGTAAACTAAGTGTTAGACAAAAGAAATAACAATCGATTCACTAGTAATTGGAGTGTACGCCACAAATACACTAGTGTTCTGAAGTAGCATGCATCGAGTTGATCTCCCCTATATTTTAAAATTATGCAAACTCTCATTAGCAATCAATTCTACATTGTCCTTGGTCAGTCCTTTTTCTTTTTCTGTTGCAAAACAGGCAGGTGACAGATGTGTCAATGAAACATGATTGAATTTTGAGCCTTACGTATCCCATACATTTGGGTACTAACAAATTTTAGATTTATCAAAAGTGTGTCAGGCACATGTGAAGTATTATGTACTGTGCCTCATTTGATTATTCTGTAAGCTATTTAACAGTTGATATAAACAAGAGATAGTTAGATTGTGCCCCTATAAATGGCTGAGAACCCAGTACATGGATACAAAATAAATGCTTATATAGCGTACAGAACATGGATATGTGGATATGGATGGTCACTTGTGGATGAGGAAAATATGAAAAGATTGATGTATGACATGGATAGAAAATATAATATGTATCTTCTATAATCTGTGTTGTGGAAAAGCTACAATACCTTGGTACTTCTAATGTGTATCCGTACCTGTAGCTGGTACATGTCGTACCTGTACCCATACCAGCCACTTCTTGGACACCTTAAATATATGCATGTATTTATTCGGACCCGTACTCAATTATATACTACATGTTTAATTTAAAACTCTCATCATACACTTCTTTGATATGTATCCTACTGTTCACATCCATTTTTGTAACTTGTTGGATAAGGGACGATTTCATTTCACCCTTAAGAACTACGAGTTAAAT
>BQKN01065411.1:675061-695073 GCA_022839385.1 Asparagus kiusianus
ATTCATGAATTAGGCTACTCTATTTGATGATCCACTCCATTCATCGTGATCTCAATGTCTCAAAACATCTATAAATGCAAGCACAACTTTGAATATAAATCATTAATCTTATAATCACTTGATGCATGAGTAACTAAAATTCAATATGGCTAATTTTTTGTTTGTGTACAATCCAAAGCATGTAAATTAAAATAAACTAAGTGGACTGAGTAATTTGATAACTTATAATCTATGTTACCCGGGTACTTCTATAATGAAGCCGTATCCGTACCGGACACGTACTTGACACTTTCCTGTACCCAAACTTCATGGACACTTCTTTGAATATGTGCATGCATTTATTAAAACATGTACTCAATTAAACGATATATGTGTTAATTTAAAACACTTGTCAAAGACTTCCTGGATGTAGAGCTTACACTTCACATCCGTCTTTTGAAACTATGAGATACGGGTCGGATTCGTTTCAGTCCATACCCACGTTTAAAACTATATAGTTAATGAGTCGTTTAGATGTCTAGTAAAAAAATGAGTAGTTTACAATTCACGATAATCAATATGATAAAAGAAACTAAAAAATGTGATCGGAATTTTAATTCTAATGACACATGAAGGGGAAAAAAATTATCTTATGTACAGTATTAATTCAATATTATATATGTAGTCGTGTCCCCGTACCCTACATTTTACAGTTTTGTCGTGTCCCGTACCCGCACCCGCACCAGTATCCATGCCAGTGCACGCGCGCGCGCGCGCGCGCGCGCGCACACACACACACACACACACACATATATATATATATATAAAAGACGAGCTTCATGAACATATGGTTTTTTGTCATATCGGACACACACACACACACACACACACACACACATATATATATATATATATATAAAAGACGAGCTTCATGAACATATGGTTTTTTGTCATATCGGCCATAGTATCTCATGGGCATAATTTTGACCAAATTGTAAAATTTGGCATGTCTTATGCAAGTTCGAAATTTATCTTTTGCACTGCTTGAGATGTATGCTTTACTTAATTTTCTTACGATGCACTCCAAGTATCTACTCTATTCACATAAAACTGGTTAAATTGCACAATGTATTATGTAAACTAACACAAATCAGTAAAGTGAGGAACATGGGTATATTTAATGTCTATTACGTTTTTTAGTCCTTTTTTTCACATAATCTCGTTTGTTTTTTATGCAGTATTGCAGAGGATCAGGTAATATTCCCAGCAGTAGATGCGGAGGTGTCTTTTGTGCAGGAACATGCTGAAGAAGAGAGACAATTCAATAAATTCAGGTGTTTAATTGAAGAAATGCAAGCTGCAGGGGCCAATTCAACATCTGCTGATTTCTATTCAAAGTTGTGCTTGCATGCTGACCAGATAATGGACACCATCCTGAAGCATTTTCACAATGAAGAAGCTGAGGTAATCTTCATTTTGGCAAGAGATATCGTGTAGGTTTTAATAGGTGTAGTGGAAACTACCACTTATTTTGCTTTTTTAGGTTCTTCCTCTTGCCAGGAAGCATTTCTCGCAGAAGAACCAGCGGGAACTCTTGTATAGGAGTATATGTGTGATGCCATTGAGATTGCTAGAGCGTGTTTTGCCATGGTTGGTTGCAAAGCTAAGTGATGAAGAGGCACAATGTTTTCTTAAGAATTTGCATATGGCAGGTCTAGTTTCATCCTTTGTAGTGTTACTCCTGTACCTATATTTTATCAACTCCCTGTATTTGACTTTTTTTTTTTCAGCACCACTATCTGACAGGGCATTAGTTACTCTTTTGTCTGGTTGGGCATGCAAGGGACGCGCTCAAGATATATCTTGCTCTGAGAAGTTTATATGCTTGTCTTCAAAGGCAATTGGTTGCTGCCCAGTAAAAGAAGAAACTGAGATAGAAGAAGATTTCAAAAGAGGGTTCTGTGCATGTGCTGCTTCTATGAGCACCCAAGGTGAATCGTTACTTGTCGGAGCAGCTAATGGGAAAAGGCCTATTAAACGGGGCCATTTATCAGAATCGTGCGGAAATGATGATGCATGTCACCGTTCAGAAGCTGCAGAGGTTGAGAATTTGCCATATCCTAAATCCTGCTGCGTTCCTGGGTTAGGAGTTGGCAGTAGTAATTTAGGAATCAGCCGACTTGCATCTGCAAAGCCTTTACGTTCATTGTCCTATAATTCTTCTGCTCCTTCCTTTAGTTCCAGTCTCTTTTTCTGGGAGACTGACATGATGTCATCTAATGCGGGGAATACAGTGAGGCCTATTGACAACATTTTTAAATTTCATAAGGCAATTCGTAAAGATCTGGAGTATCTAGATGTTGAATCCGGAAGACTTATAGACTGTGATGAATCTTTTCTCCGGCAATTCAGTGGGAGATTCCGTTTATTATGGGGTTTGTATAGAGCTCATAGTAATGCAGAAGATGACATTGTTTTTCCTGCTTTAGAATCTAGAGAGACACTGCACAATGTGAGCCATTCATATACCTTGGACCATAAGCAGGAAGAGAAGCTGTTCAATGATATATCTGAAGTTCTTTCAGAACTTTCCGAGTTGCATGATGGTCTGGTGAAGACTGATGCTGCTGGAACCAGTGTCAGATCATCAGCTCATCATACAAATTGGATGAAGAAACACAATGAACTTGCTACAAAACTTCAAGGCATGTGCAAGTCTATACGAGTTACATTGGATCATCATGTTTTCAGGGAAGAACTTGAGTTGTGGCCACTATTTGACAAGCACTTCTCCGTGGAAGAGCAGGATAAGATTGTTGGGCGAATAATTGGGACTACAGGAGCAGAGGTCCTCCAATCAATGTTGCCGTGGGTAACTTCTGCACTTACTCTGGAGGAGCAGAACAAAATGATGGATACATGGAAGCAGGCAACGAAAAATACTATGTTCAGTGAGTGGTTAAATGAATGGTGGAAGGATATTCCCTCATCTCCACAGGACTCAGAAGAGAGCTCGATTCTTCCAACAGGTCACTGATAAAAGTAGTTAATCACTGTTCACATTGTGTCTTGGTATTATGCTGTCTATAACAGTATAGTTGTCTTGTACGACATATTTTATGATATTTCTTTTCTTTATGGATCATTAAGTTGTTCCTTACACTTTTGGCGTTTCAGAAATGGATGTCCAAGAAAGTCTTGAGCAAAGTGAGATGTTCAAGCCTGGATGGAAAGATATATTTCGCATGAATCAAAATGAGCTTGAGTCTGAGATAAGAAATGTTTCTCGGGATCCGACACTTGACCCTCGGAGGAAGGCGTACCTTATTCAAAATCTCATGACAAGGTTTGATCTGCTTAGACCTAGATACTTCCATATTTCTGTTTCAGAAATGCTAATTAACTCCTGTTGATCAATCTTCTGTAACTAAAACTAATTGATAATGATTATTGCAGTCGTTGGATCGCTGCTCAGCAGAAGTTACCTCAAGCTAGTAAAGAGGAAGGTACTGATGGTGGTGTACCAGGATGTTCTCCATCATTCCGGGATCCGGAAAAGCAAGTGTTTGGCTGCGAGCATTACAAAAGGAACTGTAAACTCCTTGCTGCATGTTGTAACAGATTGTTTACATGCAGATTTTGCCATGATAAAGTCAGTGATCATTCAATGGACAGGTAACATCATTCATAGAGCCAAACTTTGTCATGTGCCCTCACAAATGTATTATTTGCTTTAATTTGATTCCGTGATGCTCTTACATGGTTGACTTCTGAAGACTGCTCAAAATCTGTACTAATCTGTAATGATTATAGTGGGAACATTAAGGAAAGAGAAATCATGTAGAGTTATGGAGGGTAAATGGCAATATAAAACAAATAATTTCTTTCATCGTCTCCTTCCTACATGCAACCCCCCTCTCCTTCCTACATGCAACCCCCCTCTCATCCTCTCCTTCCTACAACCCCCCCACCCCCCCACACCCCCCACACCCCCCCAAAAAAAACCCCTCTCTTACGGAGGAATAATGTGGAGTTATGCTGGGTAAATGGCGATATTTAAAAAATATTTTCATTTCATCCTCTCTGCCCTACCTTCCCTCCTCTCTCTTAAATGTTAATGTAATTGGTCAAAAAGATCTTAGCAAAATACACTAAGAATGAACAAGTTTTACCTTTAAGTACTTCTCAAGTTAAATTCTTTCTAAATAAAAATTTAAACATACATTTATGTTTTTAACATATTTATAATAATATGATTTTAGTGTTAATTTATGTTAATACTTACATGGTAGATTATTAATATAATAGATCTCATGATATCTATTAGTACATATTTTTGTACCAATGAAATATTCGTTGGAAGCGATGAACAATTTTCAAACTTATACTGAATTGATACAAATGTGGTTTCATTATAAATTTCTATTTCCATTTTTTCTTTTTTCTTTTTAATCACCTACTCTAATTTTAATATCTACAATACAACTTATCTAAATTATTTATCAATTTAATTACTTAATAATAATAAATTGGGATACATTTTCTATATCGATCTCTATATGTAACTTAGGTTACATTGAATGACCATAAAATAATTTATATGTATGAGATATCTATTTATTCTATTGTAGCGGATAGTCAATACTTAAAGAGGATTTTTTGGATAGCAATTTCATGTTTCTTGCACATGTATTGTACATGCCAAATTTGCTAGTTATCATTATGTCTAGCAAAAATTTCTGATTGTGACTTCTGCATAGTAAGGCTATGTTAGTTCCCTTTGGGGAAAAATCCAAAATGAAGGAAGACATGTTGGCTCTCTAAAGAGACGTTTTTGGATAGTTAAATGCTAGGTTGTTTGGATTAATTTAGGAGTGGTGGCCATTTAGATGGCTATGGGATTTCCTATTATATGGTACTAGTTTTAAACTTAGCAACTTCAATGAACTCTAAATATTTGTGATAGTATGATTTACAAAATGTTTCACTTTAGGAGACCATGATAGAGAATTTTACAGACCCAATATTCTCATAAGATATTAGCATATAAAATACCTTTCTTTAAATAGGTCCATGCTACAAACAAGTTTTACTCAACATAAACATAGAGACAACAAATATAACTAAATGGGAAAAAAAATCTGTAATGTAAAGGTTAGTATCCAATTCACATTAGAAAACATTGGGACTATAAAATACTATAAGAGGTAGTCAATTTGAAAAGTCATATTTGTATAATCTGGAAACAACAATAATTAAACCAACATACACTTAATTAGCAGTCAATATCACTTTATTTGAAATAACCATACACTTCAATTCTTAAGTACTCTTTGAACTAATTCCATATTTGATAAAGAACAATATCAATTAAACAACACTCAGAAGAACAGAGCATGTCATATGAATTTGTGGATTGCTTTATATACATATTTAAAACTATCATGCACCATAGTTATATTTCCTAATTATAAATAACAAATCGGAAAGATGGCGTTCTATAAACAAAGTACAAACACATGAAAAAGAATATAGGGCTTTTCGATATTAGTCATCAAACCTTTCATATAAATGTAGTCTCCCAAATCTTCATAGTTCATATTTTGAAATCAGTCCCCAAAATATATTAATTTTATATGCCCCAAATCTTTTAAACTAATGCAAAGTAGAGAGGTTTGTTACAAAAAATCATAATAGCATGCAATACAATGATGTGCACTTAATATAAAGTTTGCTTAATTTTTACTATGAGTATAAATTGACAACATGTAACAAATTATAAAAGGAAAAAGATGAAAACCTTTAATATTTTAGCTTGTGCTCATTGGAAGCCTTTTACATGCTTAGAACAAAAGGAATCCCTGTGTCAAATATAGATAAAAAGAGCTCATTTAACTAAAAAGAACACCGTAAAGAACATAAAATCACACAAAAACAGAAAAAATATTATTCCCCTATATTGAACCCTTTACAACGGTTAGCAAAGCGCCGAGCCTAGAAACATCTTATACAAAACAACCGCTATATGTCCACTGTTGAAGATGCGCAATGGCTTTCAAAATAATAATGGTAAAGTTTCATGTATAGAAAATTTATCAAGATGAGTGCTCGAAGAGGCACATTAAGTGCATGATTAACCAATCCATGCTTGAAATATGACTTGGACTCGACAAATTGACCAATCTTGCTAGAGTCATAAAAAAGAAGAGAGATACATTGCATCGGTTCCCATAACACCAAGAAAAGTAAGGGGAAAAGAAAAAAAAACGTAATCAACTTAAGGAGCTAGGAATTATATTTGGAAAATCGAGTGCGGAATTAAAGATATATAACTTTGAGAGTTTGGAATGAGGTAAATGAACCAAAAACTAGAAAATTTTGTATACAAAAATTAGAAAGAGAATGAATTTGAAAAGTTGCTTAGAAACGAAATGGAAAGATACTGAAAATCTAAAGGTTCATTGTGTCCAACTTGGAGAGGAACTTAATGAGGAGCTTGCTGGAAAAAAGGTTAAAGAGCATGGTGAAAAAGGAGTTGGTTTTTAAATGTTAAAATCAATTATAGGAAATTCGAACAGTTAGGGAATATCAATTAGGGAATAGCAGGAAAGCTGTGAAGTTCCTTTGAAAAGAGAGTTTTAATTAAATAGGGGATACAAAAGACGAAAAGGATGTTGGAAAGTTTTTTGGAGATTAGTTGATCACTATTCTCAAGATGTAGAAGGACTTAATTGAGGTAGGGCTGAGAACATAGGTATTAATTAATAATTAAGGAAACTAAACGGTTATAAGAGACTGTTAAATAAATTAAATAGAGAAATTAGAAATTGGTCAGCATTGGTAACGCTTTTAGAATGTGACAAGTGGCAAAACTATGGAGCCAGGTTATTACTTTATAAATAAAACTAGTGTTACACTAGGACCATGCTGCGACATTTCTTTAAATTTAATTGAAGAATTTTCACTTTATATTTTCATTACTCAATCATTGAGATATGTGAATTCAATAATTAGTTTGAGTGTTGAGCGTGATAATTAAACTAAAAAGAAGCATATTTCACGAACTACTTGGGTGTATTTTGAGCAATTAAAAGAAATCTAGATTCACATAAAGAGTCAAATTAAATATTTATGTAGCACTATTGAACATATGTTTGCGTATGATATTGTTAGTAATCAAGACTCAGAATAATTAAGAAAAACTACGCTTGTAGTAAAGCATATAACATATTAAAATCTTTCTTAAGGATATGTGCAAACTTTCAATTACTGAGAGTCCTATACCACACACATCGTACATGGTATTTAATTTTTGCATGCATGCACCTTCGCTAACATTGATATTGATTACTATAAATTGATCATAATTTTGTGATCACAGATTGCTCATCATTGAATTTGTCCAAATGATTGACATTCTTATAAAGGACATTGTCATACAATACATTTTTTCATTTTCAATGTGCCATTGAGATGATTGGATAACAAAACATCATTGAAATTACAAACAAATAAGCAACAAAGAGAAAAAATTACAAACAAAGAAGCAACAGAAGGGGAAAATTATAAGCAAAGAAGCAACAAAAGGGATATGTTTATGTAGCCATAACAAAAATATAAACATATAAATGGATAAAATACTTTCACAAGAATGGAGTGTAGCCATAAACTCTGCAAGAAAAGTGAAGTTGGATGCATAAGAAAAGCCCGATCAAACTTGCCTTATCAACAAATCACATCATCGTGGAGTTGGAATTAATGAAAGATAAAGGGATCGTAGAGTCCTTTTATTAGGATTAGTTTGCAAGATCTATAGAGGAGATGAATTGAGAAAGAGTGGGGAAGTTGATCAGGCTTAGCCATGAGTGCAATTGAGTTGATGAGGTAGTAAGAGATAATACAATTAGTGGTAATTAAGAGATGTTACATTTCCATACTTCATAAAATTGCAAAGGATACATAGAAGATGAATAGTCAATTCTCTAAAATTTTGACATATGTGGCAAATTCTCTAAGAATTTGACATGTAGCGTCTCAGGGTCTTGCTTTAGTATATTGGATAGATATTGATGAGTCAGAGGACAGTGGATGTACTGGACAACAGATATTTATGCTCCTATACTCCAGTCAGCCATGGTATTTAATGACTTACCTAGCAATCAGAGTATGAGTTGAGTTAAGAAGATGTTATTGTTAGCCCTTGTTTGAACAACAGATCAGGTTGTGCCACACAGATGTTAGGCATGAGATTGAGTATGCGACATAACATGAGATTGAGTATGCGACATAAATGAAGGAATAAGTTGACATTCTCCCTGTTAACCATTTATTGCCCCATCTTGTGTTCCTTCTTGTTTTATGTCACCTTGACATTCGCGTGCTAGGTTGTGCCTCATAGTACTTTGGCAAAGCTTAAAGGAAGTAACTGACACAAGTTATTGAATCAAGGCTGGGATACTGGCTGTGTGGGTAATATGGTGTGCAAACTGATGGCTGATATGTTATTACCCAGCGTCCATGTAAGAAGGTTATGTGATCTGGACTTATTTACTGGGGAAAATGATGTTCGAAGAGGTGTTTTAATTGTTTAGTGCCACTACTCACTGCATCTGACAAACACCTCACGACTTTCATTCATTTACCATCATTAAAATACTACTATTTCAACAGAAGGAAAGGCCCCAGTATTTATAAAAATTGCATACAACACCATGGAATAATTAATATTTCATATGACTAGTCTACCTACTCCTTTCTAATTATAGATTTCACTTTTTACGTCTTATTTTCTGCTGAGTATAGGGTTCTATATCAACTATTCCTGACTGTTGTTGGATGCTAACATTTTGGTTGGATGTTGGCTCTCATCTTTCCTCCATTAATCTTTTATGTTTATGATATATCTTTTGTAGTAAGGTACACTTCTTGATTTTTGCCCTACTTTGTTGACATTGTTTTTTCTTCACATGAAAGTATTGCTAATTATCAATGCATAGCATATTGATAGCATCAAAATATGCTTATGTATGTATCTAGTTTTTAAATTATTGAATTTTTTTTCATTCTCTGCAGGAAAGCTACGAATGAGATGATGTGCATGCGATGTCTAACAGTTCAGCCAATAGGGTCTAGTTGCAAGTCGCCTTCTTGCAGTGAATTCATTATGGCGAAATACTATTGTAGTATCTGCAAATTTTTTGACGACGAAAGGTAATTTTGGAATTTGATTTTAGGCTTTATTGTCATGTAGTGTTGCAATGGGGATTCAAATATTGAGGCAGGCTTGTGTAGTTCTTCCCTGACATTATTTGAAATTCCATAATTATGTTTATAGACATTATTTGAAATTTCATAATTATGTTTATATCTTCTGTTAAGTGGACATCTTTTTCCTAATTTTATTGCTCAAAAGTACAAAAATGAGAAAAGAGCTAGTAACCCTTTTAATGATTGTTGATATTATATAATTTAGTTCTTTATTATATTGCTAAGTTTTGTTCTGAAAATTAACCTCTAGTGCATGTAGCAAGTATCAGCATTTTGACACAAATTGGAGTCAATGACTCTATGCCAGAGTTTTCTCTCTTAACTCTAGAAGTTATTGTAAGATAATTGGAGACACAAGGAGGTAGTGAGAATCTCTCACGGTGTTTCAGTTAATCAATTTTAACCTGGGATTTTAAATATTGGTCCCTTAAAATCTTTCATATTTTTCAATTAATTCCCAAAATTATTGAAATTTCTCTTAGCCCCTATTTGGAGGGCATACTTGTTGTAAAGGGATTTGATACAGCAAGTTCAATGTGATTCTAAGTTGGGAGTTGGGGTGTCAACTGGTTGGTCAGGTTGGGGTTAGACATTTTGTGGTCAAACATGATATTTTGGTTTGGTTCGAACAGGTTTCAGTTTTGGTTCAGGTTTGGGTTTTCCTGGTTTTGGTATGATGCACTTGAAGAAAATTAAAATCCACACATTTAGGTTTGGGCAGATTTTCAAGCTTAATCATACCCTATGTTGCATGGACGCTTGTCACGCAGCCGTTCCTGTACCCGGTACTTTGTGTACCCGTACCTGACACTACTTGAACATATGCATATATTTTCTTGGGCATGTACCTATTTAATACATGTTTTGATATAGAACACTCAATCGTATAATAAGTAACAAAATAAAGATAAAAATGTTATAGAAATTTTGGTTTTTATAACTTGTGAATGAAAAAACACTATTAATCTTATGTAAATTACTAAAATATAATGTATACACAGTATCCCCGTATTCTACTTTCTATAATATTTTTTGATCCGTACCGGCACTGATACCCATATCCATACCTGTATCCATGCAACATAGATCATGCCCTGCTTTTGGATTGGGTACGGGTTTAACCCTACCCAATTGAGAGTCCTAGCCAGGAGTTATGGGTGGGGCTGTGGATAGATCTTCCTCCCTGCATCCTCCCTGACTACAAAATATTTAAATGCAAAGAAAACATGGCTTTTCCCTTCAACATTAGGAGCTTTTAGATGAAGTGCTCCTTGTGTAGGGTAGTTCTGTCTTGAAGTGATTGAATGAGGGTTCAAGTAATGAGGTTATGCGTTCGGAATCTGAGAAACTTAGCTGTGAAAGCTTTCTTACATGGAAGCTTTCTACTGGAGATATATCCATATTCATACATATCGGATGAGATACTCAGCATACAGGGTACTCAGTGGACGCCTTTTGGATGCTCATTTTAGTATATCTTCAATTTGATATTCGTTGTAGATGTTTCAAACAGTTTTTGTACAAATGAGTTGATTGATGACTAATGCTAGATGGTACTCATACTAGCAGACCTGATTGCAGTTGAAGATGCTGATTATAACAAATTTAAGCAAGAGACAATAGCAAGTAACAGTATATTAAAATCTAATAACAAGCTAACTTAATTACTAGAGGTAACATATTTCTAAGTAAATAATATATTAAATAGCAACAGTAAATGAAAACTGCATAACAAGCTAACTTAATTACTAGAGGTATTATATTTCTAAGTAACTAATACATTAACATGTTAGAAGCAAGAGGACAATAATAAGTGGGACATCTACAACATTTCTTGTCACCTTCTAAAGGATACACATGCATTATATACTGTTGCAACTGGCGAACATGTCTTATGCATGCGTTTCATGCATATTCATATTAACTTGCCATATTTGGCATTTTCATGGAACAGAGGGAAGCATATTATGTTATTGAAGTCCTCATCTATCCTAAGAATTATTTTATTTATTTTTCTCCTGATTGTGGGTAGCCAAATACCAGATAAAAGCCTAGAAATGCAGGCCTGAACATTTCGAACTTGGACTTGATTAACTGTTTGTAGCTTCCAGCACATTCCCACCCTTACGTTGAGATCCATGATATGTAATATAGTAATATCATTGTCAAAATTCTAAATATCAAAATATTTTGAAATAGTCAGCTAATATAATAGATGGAAGGTTTTTTATTATATTAGACCTCAAAGCTTTGTTAATTTTACATTAGACCCTAAATCTTCGTATTTCTAAATTAGATCCCTATTAAGTAGTTCTAAATAAAACCCACAAATCTATTTAGTTGTTTTAAATAAGACCCCCATTCTGAACTAATATAAAGTTTTGGGCTTCTAACTTAGAGAGATGAAGATTTGAGGGTCTAAAATAGAATTATCAAAGATTTGGGGGTCTAATATGACAGAAAACCTCAGAAATAGCAGACAGACTTCTTCAAATTAGATACCTCTTTTATAGTATCAGATTAGTTTCTGGTCATGCAATAGGGGCACATATAGATAATTCTGATTTCTTATCTATTTTCTCTAGTCAGGAGGTTTTCACCTCTAATATTCTCCTGAATGTATCATCTCTCAGCATTCCCTTAAGTGCTCTGAAGCAATAAAATACTAAGAAGTAAGAACTGTATCTGCTTTGATATCTGTGGCATGGTGATTTTTATTTCAGGAGTGTCTACCATTGTCCATTTTGCAATTTATGTCGTGTTGGAAAAGGACTTGGTATCGACTTCTTCCATTGTATGAAGTGTAACTGTTGCCTGGGCATGAAATTAGTGGAACATAAATGTCGGGAGAAAGGGCTGGAATCAAACTGTCCCATTTGTTGTGATTTTTTATTCACATCAAGTGAAGCTGTTAGAGCCCTACCTTGTGGCCATTTCATGCACTCAGCATGCTTCCAGGTCTATTTTAATCTTGCCTAGTATTCTCTAAGTTACTAATTCTATGTGGCCACTAATTTCTCCTTGCTATTTTGTGCAGGCATACACTTGCAGTCACTACACCTGCCCAATATGCAGCAAATCGTTGGGGGATATGGCTGTAAGATATCTATGTTGTTTTATCTTCTAGTCAAAAATTAAGCTTGTTCATTAACATATTGGCATGCAAAAATGTTCCCATTGAAGTCAGAAGATAGCATTTTGATATCTCTGAATGATTGATTACCTATTTTTATTCAGGTGTACTTTGGTATGCTGGATGCCTTGTTGGCCACTGAACACCTTCCTGAAGAGTACAGGGATAGATGTCAGGTATGATCTGGACGCTTGTTGCCCATTTATTTCCTCAAAATTTAGCGGAACTTTCTTTTGTTTATTTGTTTCATCATCATCGTCATCATCATATCATTCTAAGTTGAGGAGCTCAAACAAGTTGAACAGCCCGACCAAGCTCAACTGTTACCGTCATGAAAATTTAAATTGCCTTGTTTGCAGATTGAGAAACCTGCATCATATGACATCACCTAATGGCTTTTCATTGGTCATCCAGGATATCCTATGCAATGACTGTGACCAAAGGGGAACATCTCGCTTCCATTGGTTATACCACAAGTGTGGTTACTGTGGCTCATATAACACGAGGGTTATCAAGACGGACAGAGCTGATTGCTCCACTTCTAATCATTGAGGTTTTGTAATTTTACATTTTTCTCTAGAACAACTTTCGAAGGTATATATATATATATATATATATATATATAGCTCAGCCCTGGTAAATAGTAGCAATTCATATTATTATAGAAGTCGCACGCTGCTCCAGCTGATTCGGGTCATACTTGAACAGTAACAACTTTGCCTCCTTTCCTTTAGATGCAGCCCTTGTTAAGTATTTTTCAAGGGCTCAACTCCCTTTAGTTAGGTTACTAGAGTAGGCATCTCCGAGATGCCTCAAAAGTTTTCATGTAGGAATTTTCAACAAGAGTACACAATTGCTATCGCAGGTGTAATATGCTTTGTCATTTTAGAAGTTTTGGAGTGGTGGAAAGGTTGGTGTTTGTGGTTAATGAAATCTCCTCCATCTGAAATTTATCTGTTAAGAACGTTTTTAATTGCTTCGCTTCTGATGATCTACTTTCCCGAAATTTCTGGTGTACACGTGTCTGTTCTGAAGTTGCTAATCTTAGTGGCTGTTTGGTTTGTTGCAAAAATAAATTACATCTAATGTTGCAGCAGCAAATGTCGCATGCAACATTTGTTGTAGAAAATCGACTTCAAATTCAAGGTTTGGATATTTGCAATTGTATTGTAGCAAATTGTATTTTCAAATGCAAGTTTAGTGTTTGGTTGAAAAGCAATTAAACAAAAGCCTCATAATTTTGTCATATAAGGAAATTTAGATGTAGATTATTTATGTATTTGGATTTAAACGATTTTTTAACAGATTGAATTATTTTATTTTCTTAAATTCCCATTTTTCAACTGTGGAGCTTCCACCAAATTGGTCGTTATTTGTTGTAAGTTATAATTTAAATAATGAATCTACAAATCTGATAGCTCTGATTACATTTGCAATTCCATTTTCTATAAAAAAAACCCTTAATCTACCAAAGAACTACTATGGCACGTGGAGCTTGAGTTCATCTTTTTCCTCTCCAAGTCTTATTTAAGCTCAGAGTTGGGTATTCTGGCCTATGTTATACAGGTATGGGTAAGTAGGACATAGATATAAGAGGCATGAAACTCGCAAAACGTAGGATACAGAGAGATGATTCTATATTTACATATTAAAATTAACATGTAAATAAAACTAAAGTTCCTATAAAATTTTATATTTTATTTATTAAGTAGATTATAAACATGTATGGGGTAAAAGAACGGGATCCACATTCAGCTACGTGTGGGAAGTGGACGTGAAGTGAAAGATGAACGTTAAAAAAAGTATATATCTGAGTGTCCAAAACTAAAATATATATTACATAATTGAGCACACATTTGAATAAATATACGTACATTCAATGAGTCTTGGAGTTAGACATGTATCGGTACAGACATGGACGGTACAGATATGGACACGAGGATGAGGGCTCACAAAGGTGCTGCGTATCATGATTTGGGATAGTTTATTATATGAAAACTATGTGTAATAAATATTTAATAAGTGGTATAATAAATAATTTTTTTATGGTAACTGGTATAATAAATATTTAATAACTGTGTCCAAAATATACACAATTTGATCAAATCTTTTTCTTTTTTTGTTTTCTAGAGGTCGGTCCAAAAGCTTATTACAAGAGAGAAGGGAGAAATACCTAATGCCTTGGTACGGTAACTTATTAGCAGCCGATATCGTTCTGACGTACATTTAGATTGCAAGCGAACTTTCGTTAGTTGTCAAAGCACCACTACAACCTGCGACCATCAGTGTTTTACTCGTGGATCTGTAGTAACATGCTGACGAAATTGAAGATGTCTTCTGCATTTTATGTTTAGGGTGTAAGTTGCTATTTATATTATAAGTGGTTAGATATTTGATAAGGTTTTAAACTAAATATTTAAAACATATTTTTTCCCCTTCACACTAATGCCACATCATGAGAATTGGGTTATGTGCCTGTGAACTCTTAAGCTTTATTCGCCATCTAATTCTGAACTACCTGCTTCTACAAGGATTTTCTTACCAATACACTCACTTTAACCCCCCTGTCATTTTATTTTTAAATAAATAACCCACTTCGAACATTCCTTTTAGACCCAAAGTACTCGACCAATTTAATTTCAAATCTATTTTGCATCGCGATAGTTTATATATAATGTAACTTGTTATTTTCGTTCAAATCTATTATATTTTTGTTTTAAGTGACCAGATATTTAATGTATTTTTAAACCAAACACTTAACCAATCATTATTTTTTAAACCAAGCTTGACCCATTATTATTCTTGCGCTTTCAAACTAATGCTGCAACATTGCAATCTGTAGATGTGTTTTTTGCTCAAAAATACAAAAAATTACTTCCATTTATTTTTTTAAGGATTAATTGCAAATGGACTCCATGTACTACCGCCCAATTGTAGATATCATAGTTCTATGTTTGTAAATAGACCCATTGGGTAAAATTTTTTGACTCTTAAAATAATAAAAAAAAGTTTCAAGGAGGTGGATAGAACCCTTATAGTTCTATTAGCGAGGATAGACTCCCAATTGCTATTTTTTTGACTCGTAAAAGAGTCAAAAAAGTTCGCTAAGGGGTTGTATTCGCAATTGGGCCATTACTACAAAGCTCTATCCGCATAAATAGAATTATAACGTGTTCATTTGTGATACTATAGGGGCCTATTTGCAATTTACTCTATTTTTGAACCAAACTTTCAAACTAGCTAGATTTGTTTTGCATATAAGCTCAATGTTGTAACCTATTTACTTTTGATTATTAAGGTTATCGATGTCTCTTTCATCGTTATCGTCGATACATGTTTATACGTCACTCAATGCTTTATTTGATGGTTGATACATTTTATTATGCTACTCGACTCCTCATGCATCACTGTCATCGATACGTGTTACTATATTACTTGACGTTTCATCTGCATGTCGACACTAGTTTACACGTCCTCCTAAGATTCATTTAAAAGTCAGCACATATTATTACATCCCTCGACTAGATTCTCATTTCATTCATTAGTACTAGATTCTCATTTCATTCATCAGTTGGTACGTACTGCTATGTTACCCAGAGAACCATCAATCAGCACGTATTAATTACTGCGTCTGTAACCCCCAAAAATTTTAATTAAATAATATATTTAGTTGAGGGGATCTTTATAAATTATATAATTATTTTCTACTTAATATGATGAGATTGTCCTCTTCCAGATCAAATCTCCATACAAGGGCCTAATGGTATGATGATTAAGCAAAAAGTGATTTATGAGTTGAAGCCAAAATGGTGTGATAGTTGCAGGCTAATTGGATATGAAACAATGTTTTGTAGAATATTTCCTAGGACTCAAAGATGGATACCAAAGAAAGATCTTATTGGTAATCAGACTAGGCTGGATGGTGATTCAGGGAACAAGAATATAAATGAGAAAAATACTGCACATAGTGATTCTAGAGTCAATGTGCAGGAATATATACATACTCCACATGAAAAGGCACTCAAGCCTCAACATACTGGAAACTCTAGTAATAATAGGCCTGTGCATGGTGCACAAAAATCTGTCTATGAGAAAACTTCCAGTCCTGTGCTAAATGTACATGATTCTATGCCTGGATTTATTTGTCAAGGTCTAGGGAATAAGGAAGAGTATAAGTCTATGCATGCATTGAAGAATCATAAGCCTGAACAACCCAAAATGAATGAAGCTGGAAATTGGTTTGCTGATTTCAACAGTTTCCCTTAGAGCAGTGTGCATGTTGTGCATGATCTATGTTCTGGAATTGCTGGAAATATTAGTCACAAGGGCCTTTCATTAGCTGATATCTCCTGGTCACAGTAATAGAAGAGTTATTCCTTCAGGGAACTTATTTGCTCATCTCAAAAATCTGGACCCTGACCCCTCTACTTCTGAAGGAGGGGGGAAAATAAAATTATGAATTGATCCTTTTGGAATGTTAGAGGGTTAAACAAATCATCTAAGCAACATTTGGTTAGGCATCATCTTATGCAATATAATCTGACTTTTATTGCTCTTCTGGAAACAAAACTCAAAGCTGCTAAGATTCTAGCTATTGCTAAAAAAATTGCTGGCAGATGGAATTGGTTTTCTAATGCAAACAACTCCACCAAAGCAAAAATTATGCTATTATGGGACTCAAACATTCTGGATGTGCAAATAGAAAACTTTACAGATCAACATATCACTTGTAAGGTTAAATCAATTGATGGAAGAGTGGACTGTATAATTTCATCTGTCTATGGGCAAAATAATTTGATGAGTAGGAAAGACTTATGGTCTAGTCTCAACCAACTGAATATTGGGAATAAACCATGACTATTGTGTGGGGATTTAAATATTATCACAAGTGATAAGGAAAAACTTGGGGGAGCTGCTCTTACTGAGACAGACACTAAAGATTTTAGATATTTCATTAAGGAATGTCAGCTATCTCATTTAAAAACTAAAGGCTGCTATTTTACTTGGAATAACAAGTAAGACTCAACCTCAAGAGTGTGGAGTAGGCTGGACAGGACCTTAATCAATGATTGCTGGTTGAACATGCACAATTCTAGTCATATTGAATTCCTACTGCCAATCTTCTCAGATCACTCCCCTGGGTTGGTATCCATCTATGATGATTGTGTTCAAGGGAAGAAACTATTTAAATTCTTCAAGATGTGGATCAAGCATGATAATTTTTTGCCTACTGTAACTTTAGTTTGGAATACAAAAATAACAGGTTACGCCATGTTTTCAGTTTATTCAAACCTCAAAATTCTGAAAAATACACTAAAGGATCTGAACAAAAAGCACTTCAATAACATCAGTGAGCAAGTGACAAGATCAAAGCAAGCCCTTGAAGATGCACAAAGAATCCTGCAAGTTGATCCTCTTAACCAGTCCTTCATTGATCAAGAAAGAAAATGCATAGTCTCATACAATAAATTACTAGATTGTGAGCTCTCCTTCTATCAGCAAAAATCCAGAATTCTATAGAGTTTACAAGGTGACAGATGTAAAGCTATTTCCATTCTGTGATTAAATAAAAAAGGCACCTAAATAGAGTCATGATTCTCTACAACAATGCAGGAGAAAAACTCACAGATGGAGAGGAAATAACATCTGAGCTCATCTCCTTTTACAAGAATCTCATGGGTTCAGCAACAGACCCTGTCAAGCTAGACAAAAAAATTATTAGTAATGGCCCTTGTTTAAATGCAGCTCAAGCTAAATATCTCTCGAATCCAGTTAGCAAAGAGGAAATAAGAGAAGCTGTGTTCTCAATGTCAAACAATAAAGTCCCTGGTCCTGATGGATTCAACATGTCTTTCTACAAATCAGCACGGGAAGTTATTGCAGATGAGATCTCTGTTGCCATTGAAGATTTTTTTTCAAAAATGGTAAGTTATTGGGTGAGATTAGTTCCACATCCATCACCTTAATTCCTAAAGTTCAGTGTCCTAGAACACCATCAGATTTTAGACCTATAACATGTTGCAATTGTCTATACAAGTTCATTTCAAAAATTTTAACAAATAGGATCAAATCAGTGATGGGGACACTAGTGACTGAAGCACAAAGTGCTTTTGTTAAGGGGAGATAAATAACAAGTAATATTCTCCTTGCTCATGAGCTTGTCAAGAATTACAGTAGGAAGCATATTTCTCCAAGAGTTATGCTTAATATTGATATCAAGAAAGCTTTTGACACAATCAACTAGGATTTTCTCAAGGAGATGCTCTTTGGATTGGGATTTCCTGAAACTATGATAAACTAGATTATGGCTTGCATCACCTCTCCTAAGTACTCTATTGCATTAAATGGATCTTTGCATGGCTATTTCAAAGGCAAAAGGGGACTGAGGCAGGGTGACCCCCTCTCACCTTATCTCTTTATTCTTGGAATGGAATATCTCTCAAGAAGCTTAAATCTGTTAAAGGATGATAAGAAATTTAAATTTCACCCAAGATGTGGCAAATTTAGTATCACTCACTTGATCTTTGCAGATGATCTCCTCTTATTTGCCAAAGGTGATCTGTATTCTGTGAGTAAACTCCAGCAATGCTTCAGAGATTTCAGTTCAGTGTTAGGCCTTGAAGCAAATTTAAACAAATACTTGATATTCTTTGGAGGGGTTGATGATTCAACCAAGACATCTATTATCAATTGTTTGGGATATCCAGAAGGAGTTATGCCTATTAGGTACCTTAGAGTACCTCTTATTTGCAAAAGGTTATCATATTTGGAGTGTGCACCTCTGTTAAACAAAATTAAGGATCAATTTCAGTCCTGTGCAAACCACAGACACTTATCATATGCTGGGAGAGTTCAACTAATAAAAAGCACAATTCTAGGAGTTCAAGTGTTTTGGACATCCAACTACATCTTACCTGCAGGAGTAATTCAAAAAATTGACGTTCTATGTAGGAACTTCCTATGGGGGAAGCAGGACCATCATATCAAAGCTAACTCTTTGGTCTCATGGGATAAAGTGTATTTGGGGAAAAATATGGAGGTTTGGGAATATATTCAGCTTCCATTTGGAATTTTGCTTTAGGTCTGAAAATTTTATGGAATATTCATGTCAGGAAAGAATGCCTATGGATGAAATGGATACATGACACCTATCTCAAAGACATGGATATCTAGCTTGTTCAAGCTAAGAGAGAGGATTCATGGATGTGGAAACAAATCTTAAGAACTAGGGACAAAGCTTTGATCTCCAGTGTGTAGGCATCAAAAATCACCGATAGGTCCCCGCAAACAACTCAGTGTTAAACAAATGATGATGAACGTCACTACCCGGTTCACAGGGGTTCGGTTAACAATGGTGAACGATTGAAGTGAATCGACGAACAACGAAGGCACGGGCTAAATCAAGGGCCCCGCAATGTTTACAAAGAGAACAACGTCCTTTGTGAATCATTCATCCTACATATGATCCGATCACCAGATCTTGTAGAACTCCTCGACGGGCTTCCAACGCATCCGGAATCAGTCAAATCCAAGTCTGGATGAAAGCACTACAGCGAAAACAATCAAAACACCGCGGAGCGTCCCGGATAACACGAAACACCCCCAAGGGTGTCTCAGAAAATCCGAGACACCC
>BQKN01065411.1:695083-715761 GCA_022839385.1 Asparagus kiusianus
CCCCTAAGGCCTCCATTTACAAGGGCTCCTGATTTTTGGCTGATTTTGGCTCTTGGCTTGGAATTGCTCTTGGCCTGAGATTTGAAGCGGCGAAGCCCTGCTGGAGCTTGGAGCAAGGTCTGAATTTTGAAGCGGTGAAACCCTGCCGGAGCGAGGAGTGAGAGTTCTTCACCAACCCTTCATTCACCCCCTTCTTTTTCCTTAGTGTTGCTCCTTAGCGGTGACACTAAGAAGAGCTAGTGTCTCGTTTTAGCCGAGATATACGCTTTAAAACTTCTAGATCTCACGCGGATCGACGAAGTCCTGTTTCTAATCCCTTCGCTGATAGACGAAACTCTGTCGGATTCTTCCGGAACGGATCTGATTGACCGACGGTCCACGGATATCAACATCCCCGTCACAGGCAAAAGACCCACGCAAGCGAGACCGCACCAAAACGGGATCTCGTGTTTATTTTCGATAAAGTTGTAATCTTTGTTTTATTGCACAAGTAGATCTTATAAAAGATCGACTTTTCATTTGATTTTGTTGTAACGCTTGAAGTTGTAACAGATCTCAAAGCAATGAAAATAGCAACTTTTCCCGAAAACACAGTGGAGGTGTTGATAACCTAATGCAAATGATCAATTCCTATGTTAGGAACTCAAAAATTCAGATGTCTGTTCTCTATCATGCTCTCTCCCCTGCAGCAAATATAGTACCATTGTATAACACAGTCTGGGAGGGAATATGCCATCCTAAGCACTCTTTTGTGAGCTGGTTAGCTGTGCAAAATAGAATGCATACTCAAGATAGACTTCTTAGAAGGGGGATAATAACTAGCAACATTTGCTGTCTATGTACAAGAGCTGATGAGAATAGGGATCACCTGTTTTTTGATTGTTGCTACTCAAGTGAAGTCTGGTTACTTGTGATGGACTGGATGAAATTTACATGGAAATCTTGTGTGTGGAATCACATTATGGATTGATATTGTTATAATTTGAGAGGTAAGGGGCACAAACAAAAAATCAAAAGGATGGCTTTCTCTTCAACACTATATAGTATATGGATTGAGAGAAATAACAGGATCTTCAAGAACAAGTGCAAAAATACCAGTGAGCTATTCAGGGAAATAAAGATCAACATACTGTATATAGTCCTCAATAGTGCAAATTTAGTTGATTGTAGAGATTGGATACTGTCATTGTAATTGTAAATAAATAGCCTGTGAAGTTGTAATCTTAGGTTATGAGTATGTTGATGTACAATCATTTTATATTTGGTGAATGAATTAAGTTTTTTTCATTGAACCAAAAAAAAAAAAATGATGAGATTGTCTAAATTATAACTTTATTTATAATGAGATTCATGAATTAATTATGAATTAGACTTAATAGTAAAAGGGATTTGCATATATAACCCTTCGGGTTATAAGAGTAAAAAAGATAATGCTCGTCAATATTTTAAAATAGGTCCAATGATTATACATACCCCGGATTATTAAGGTTTTCTCTCTTTTCCCCCTTGAAAGTACCTTTTGAGAATAGGGCTTCTACAGGAGATACGATCAAAGAGAGTAATCACAATAGGATAAAATAATCTTCAACTCAGGCGAGGGTTTCTCCACTTTGTTTCTTATTTTATGAATTTTTCACTTTGTTATCTCTCTGCATATTTTTTATTTGGATCTATTAAATGCTAGATTTTCATGCTAAAAGTAGTTAGGGTTCTTTGATGTTGTTTCCTCGATGTATTAGAGAAGCGTTGATAACATCTAACAGGATTTTCTAACCACAAATCGTTAGTTTTGAATAATATGGATAGGTTTTATAGAAAACCCTAGTTTCTTCATTTTCCTTGTTATTTGATCTTTGAAACATAGTAGCATCTTATATTTTTCATCCCTATCATAATTCTACGGAGTCACAAGAAGATTGTAGGCAAAGCCACAAAGAAATGAGGCAAAATACATCAATCATCAGGAGGAGTGTTTGATGCAGTTGTCTGATCACACGATATTAAACATTTAATTTGAAATTAGATGTCTAGTTTTCTGACATCAGATGTATGATTTGGTAATCATATGTCGAGTGGGAGATAGGGATGTCTAATCACTATTGACAAAAACCCAATTTTTGGGTTAATTTACCTATATGTTTGATTTTATTCGAGAGATGTCTGTTTGATGCTTCAGACATGTGGTTGGTTTATTCAACAATCAGATTTGGTTCTGAATCATTTTTAACTCTATGATGAATTGTAGCTTAGTCTAATTAGATAATTAGTAGTTTTAAACCTTGTGAAGAGTTAATATGAGTGTTTAATGTTGAAACAGTTCTATGAGATACTATGCAACATATGGAGTAGTGTGATCACTCGAATGACATATAAAATGTCTATAGAACTTGCTAAAGGTGAATAAATGGTTAAATGGATATTATTTAAATTAAATGGTGCTAGAGTTAATGATAAATTAGGTTTTACACCATAATCATTGTATATGTAGAGATGGGTGTAGAGACCTATATCCTAGACTATGGAGTGTATCTCGATGTAGTTAGCCCTAAAACATGATTCGTATAAGTAGTTGATTCTTGACCAGGACTATTGTGGTTAGTAATAACTATATTGTGTGAGGTTTCTACAGGAAATTAATTTTAGTGCCTAAGTACAAACTAAATAACAACGGGATGGGGCATAAGTTATGAGTTGAATCATGTTTTAAAGTTGGTTGGCTAGAGGACTCCGATGTGAGTACCTATTTAATGATTTTGTATTAGTTATGTGTAACAACCTTAAATGGACATACCCAATTATTTCATACCCACATAAGAACATAATTAAAAAATAATACAGTTTTTATGTTTAATATATGATGTGTGCACAAAACTACATGATATATCATTTTGAGACTTATGATCATTATCATTTATTCATATATTTTATCTTATCTACCTAATAAAGATTTGATTATTATTGTGCAACTAGTCATTGATTCTTGCGGTTCCCCATATTTTCTTACTTGGATCTTACATTTAACCTTTCTATGGAGCCCCTTCTTTAAGTAATGAAGTAAGTCCGACTGTAGAGAACTAAGCTTACTTGAATAAGCAAGTTGTGAATAAGTAGCCAGAGCCATGCAGTAGCAAGCATATAAATAATGATTAGTTCAATTGTATATTTATTCAGTAGAGAATTCTTATTTCTCTAAGTACATCAAACATACCATGCACCCAACACCATGCATAAACATGTTTCACCATCACATTAATATCACTCTAGCAAATGTCAAATATAGAGAAGTGAGGGTACAAGCTGATATACAAAGATGACAATACAACGAACACCATATAGAGAAGAGACATCCAATAAAAACTTTAATTTATGTTCCAACAGAAGAAAAGAGGATACATCTGGTAAACTGAATAGGGTCAATGAGTTTCTAAAACATAAAAGTCAAATGAAAAGCACAAAGGTACTTAGCCTCCAAAATAAAATACAACCCTAAAAGTCTAAAACTAAAACCATAAATAGTCTACTGTGGAGCACCAACTAACTACATATGAATGACGGTAAATTATAACGAGTCTCCGTCAACCTGCGGTCCTCCAAATCCCTGACTCGCTGCCTAAAAAATATGAAAATAACGAGTGTCAGAGCGCTAGCAAGAAAATCTCAACTACCACTAGGGGGAAGGAAAAGGGTGTATAAAATACCAATCATAGCGCATAAATATATATATAGAGTGTAGTCGTTCGCAGTACCATTCGGTTCATGGACTAACGCATTGGGAGTGTAGTCGGCCACTATATCATTTGGTGTACGGACATGCGCACTCAACCACCGAAATAATAATGCATCACAAAGTGTAGTCACCCATGTTCTCATGTGGTTCACAGACTAACACACTCAGAGTGTAGTCACCCGCGTTATCATGCGGATGACGGACTAACGCACTCAAGCATCCAAAACAATCAGATGTCAAAACAATCATCACTCTCTATCGTGACAAACATAAAACACTAAGCTACACACTCCTAAAGGCCCGTGCGTACTCAAACCCAATTCGTGCACTCCCATGGTCACGAACGTGTATCGACGTGTAGCTTGTTCTTTGTATTTATAAACAAACATACGTGGAACAAACACGAGGTGTGAAACATGATTCAAAACTTTCATTTGCTTAAGTGGGAAATTAGCTTAACTAGTATTCATTAACAACACACACGGATTTGGGTTCAATTTTCCCTAGCAGTGTGATACAGGTGTATATTCTCTTCGAAAAAAGCGATCCTCATGGGAGCTTGAGGATAAGTGATTCTCATGATATCTTGAGAATAGTGGTGTGAAGCGACACGGCGAAGCACAGGATAGAGCGTGGAGCGAGGTGAAGAATCAAAGAATCGAAGCCTCAGTTTTCAGCCTCATGAGTCGACTCATGTGTATGTTTGAGTCGACTCAAGAAATCAAGCCCTGTTAGCAAAACGTCTCTGACCAGTCGACTCATTAGTTATGAGTCGACTCATATGAGGTCATGAGTCGACTCATCAGAGCTTTCCAGATTTGTTAAGGATTCTGTTTACGTGTTTTCCTGTTTGGGTTTGGTCTGGTTATTTACCAGATTGTCACCACGTTGTAAACCCTATAAATAGGGAATGTTTAGGATTCTAAACAGGGGGTGAGAGGCCAAGATATAGATCTAAAGGGTTTTAGGTCTACGTGAGATCCTAACCAAAAGGATTAGGGTTTAGATTGTGAGGATCTATGAGATCTTAGAATCAGAGGTAATTAAGAGAGATTCTAATCATTATATTAGGGTTTAGAGAGGATTGAGAGGTTGTTCTCGATTCTAGTGAGATTGTGAGGGAGAGATTTGTAATAATTGATTCTTCATAATCTAGAGAATGTATTTTTCTTCGCCATACTGAATTGTTCTTGTGTTTTAGTTGTCTTCTTCTCAACCCACCTTTTGGTAATTCCACGACCAAAGGGTGCTCGCACGGCGACTCGTATCACAGTGAACTAATCAGATTTAACTTGATTAATTAGGGTTCTAATCCTAATTAATTCATCAATTAATATGTAATTAGGTTTCTAATCATCAAGATCATGTCTTTTATTATTTAGTAATTAGATCTAAAGTTCTACTCATAAATTTTAGGGTTTAAACCATTAAAAACGAAAATCTAAGGGGATGGGTTTGGGAAGAGATGAACTTTCCTTTCAAATTTATGTTGATCTCTCAAACGTGAGAAATACTTGATCTTCCTTCACAAAGGTTGTATATCTCACCCTCCTCTTGAACTTTGCTTCACAAAATTTCCTCCAAAAATGAAATTGGGGTTTCTAGGGTTTTAAGAGGGGGTGGCTGTTGCTAAAACTTGAGAGATAAAAGGAAAAGAGATAGTGAAATTTGGGTTTACATACATATATTCATATATGAGACTGACCTGACCTGAACCCAAACAAAATCTCTAGCTGTCGATCGATCGACTGATCACCGGGGTCAGTCGACTGACCCGACACTGAAACAAACTTGATAGGTTTTATATATATTGATGCACATTTACACACACACAAACACACACACACACACACATGTATATATATAATCGATGTCAAATCAATTAAAATCAGATCCATTCATCCCAGAATGATTACCAACCATAACAAAACTCTATTATTATTATTTGCAAAAATATTTTCAAATTTTTGGGATTTACATTCACCCCTCCTTAAAGAGAATTCCGTCCCTAAAATTTAGCAATTTATTATGAATCACAAGATATGTGTCATACATGAAATGTTTACACTTAACGTCTAGAATGTGAATACTCCCACTTAACCTCTAATTAAACAGAACTAGTATGTCGGACAAAAAATCTAAACAAAAAAGCCTCCATGTATATACTATGTGTTTCGAATGATTAGTTGTTAAGTGTTAATACCCACATTCCAGCATGAAGTGTAAATGTAACTATATAGATAAAATAATTACCAACAATATTATAACTAATACTATATCTGCTTGAACAGATGTGGATAGGCATGACACATATCTTCTTCACGCTCCCAGGAAGTTTCCTCAGCTCCATTCCTATTCAACTGGACTTTGACTAATAGAATTACCTTATTCTGGAGTTTCTTGTTCTCCCTAGCAAGCATGCAGACTGGAGTTTCGACTGAAGTCAAATCTACCTGAAGTTCTAATTCTAGCATATGAAACACTCTTTGCTATTCTTCGTCTCATAAGTGATTCTTGAGCATCGAGATATGAAAGATATCATGCACACCCGATATCGATGCTGGAAGGTCTAGTCGGTACGAGATAACTCTAGCATGACCTACAATTCTGAACGGACCGATATATCTCGGGGGCAAGCTTTCCCCGTCTCCCAAACCATTTGACATCTTTTATCAGTGATACTTTTAACAAGATATAGTCTCCAACCTGAAATTCTAAGGGTCATCACCTCTGATCTGTGTAATTCTTTTGCCGACTATGGATTGTAAGAATACGCTTCCGAATTAACGCTATCTGCTCTGAAGTCTGTCTAACAAGATCTGGCCTAATTAGTAAGCTATCCTCCAACTCTGCCTAACAAAGCAAAGATCTACAAGGCCTCCCATACAATGCCTAAGCCATACCTATAGTCGATTGATAACTATTGTTGTAGGCAAACTCAATCAATGGTAAGTGATCTTCCTAACTGCCTTGGAAATCGATCACACATGCCCGAAGTGAAATTACCCTAGAGTGGGGGGGGGGGTGAATAGGGTAATAAAATAATAAATGTATAATAAATAAAATTCAATGCAACACAAGACACAAATTAAATACTAAGGCAATAAATAAGGAGGAAAGTTAGAGAATAGTTATCCAAGATGACACAGCTATATATTCACGGGGTTCGGTCCTCCGACCTACGTTCTCGACCACCTCACCCGATGGTAACTTCACTATCACACTTGGTTTGGAAGTCAAAACTTCTTCACGAAGATCTCCCCACGACATCTTACAATCCTCATAACGATCTCCTCGAGATCAATCTCACCATACAATCACAAGATGAAATAAAAGAAAATTTCTTACAACAATACTATAACAAGGATCAAGAGATAAATAAATCAAGCTTAGGGGTTTGTGAGATGTGGAATTGAGAAACTAAAAACTTTGAAACAATTGAGAATAAAGATTTGAAAGTTTAAGCTCAAGAACACTTATAAACAAAACATAGGATTTTTCTTTGCTTACTTGATTGTTGAAGTGAAGAGGGTCAAGTGTTATATATAGAAGTCCCAAATAGTAGCCCAAATCCCAAACAAATTACCAAATCCCGGATTTTCAGCTCAAACAAGAACTAGCCATTAACAGTGTCATCGGTCGACTGATACTGTTTATCAGTCGACCGATGAGCTGATCAATACAGGCTGCTCATCTGTTATCGGTTGACTGATGAACTCATCAGTCAACTGATAGCTTGCACCTGTCGATTGATGGGTCATCAGTCGACTGAGTAGAAATTTCTACTCTTTCCAATGCATTTCATCAATCGACTAATAACAGGTATGAGTCGACTGATAAACATGCACATGCACTATTCATGATTAAAAAAATGAGTTTTGAAATGCCTTTACTAATAGCAACTAAAATCCAAAAAATATGAAACTTTGGGAAATTCTTATAAACATAAATATAAACATATTAGAAAAGGAATTTTCAAAAAATCATTTCCTAATTGTAAAAACTACTCATTTTTCAAAAATGGTTAAAACTTATTTTCATAAGTGTGTGTATGTGTGAACCCCAATCACTTTAAATGTTATCTACTTAATAACTTATCTACATTAACCTCTAGAGAGAAATAAAAAATACAAATATCTCACACATATAAATACAATTCTTTTGGCTTTGATATTTGCTCAAATGTTAATGAAGCTTCTCTTGTGTAAGTTGCTCTTAAAAGCTTGTCTTCATCAATTTGCCTCCACCTCCTTGGATATCATCGTTGTAGCTCATATTCCATCTAATACTCCAATGGTTGGCACTATCTTATATGGAAAAATACAATCTACATAATATTACTCAATCAAGTAATTAGCACCACTAATGGTGTTTGTAAATCATCATCAAAACAAGAGAACTAACAATCTCTCCCTTTTTGATGATGACAAACCATCATTATCCAAGAGCATGAATAAAATAAAATTTTAGCTTATAGATAGTTGCTCATCCTATTTATAAGACTCTCCCCTATCCATGTGCACAAATTAGGAGATTTCTCTCCCCCTTTGTCAACATCAAAATCAGAAAAATTAGACAACATACACATGTAAAAAAACCACAAGATACTCCTCTAAGTGTTGGCCCACTCGTGTCATATTCCTCAAGTGCTCGGATTTATAACCTCTCCCTAGGTTTTATTACCGATATCACTCCTCTTAGAATTAACCCCGGTCTCTCCCAACCACTCCTCTAAGTATCCTTGTGTGTCTAAACATGTTTTGATAATGTAGATCACAATAAAAACATGTAGATATGAAATTCATAGCGTAAAACCAATAGCAAGCAAAAATGCATCAAAACAAATATTCAAAGAATGCACATGCCTAATTAATTTCTTATACGACAAAAATATTCTTCACTAAGGGGTTTGGTAAAGATGTCCACTAATTGTGATTTTGTGTCAATGTAAACAAGAGAAACATCTTTTCTTTCTATATGGTCACGTAAGAAGTAATGTCGTACATCTATATGTTTGGTTCTAGAATGCAAGACAGAGTTTTTTGAAATATTAATAGCACTAGTGTTATCATACAATATTTTCGTATCATGAAAATATAAATCAAAATCAACTAAACTTTGTTTCATCCATAAAAGTTGTGCACAACACAAGCTGGTGGTAATGCATTTCGCTTCCATAGTGGATAAGGTAACACAATTTTGTTTTTTGGATGACCTAGAAACAATTAAGAGTCCTAAAAATTAACATGTTCCAATCGTACTCTTGTGTTCTACCTTACATCCGGTAAAGTCGGCATTACAATAACCACAAAGATCAAAAGAAGTGTTCTTAGGATAAAACAAACCAATTTCTATAGTGCGATATATATATTTAATAATTATTTTAACTACAATGAGATGAGATTTTATTAGAGAGGCTTGAAAACGTGCACATGCCCAAACACATAATATCCGGTCTACTAGCGGTGAGATAAAGTAAACTACCTACCATACCTCGATAAAGATTTTGGTCTACCTTCTCACCACTCTCATCCAAGTCCAACTTGATGGTAGTGCTCATAGGGGTTGGTGCATGTTTAGAATTCTCCATTCTAAATTTTTTGACCAACTCTCTCACATATTTTCTTTGTGACACAAAAATCCCATTATTGGTTTGTTTGACTTAGAGACCGAGAAAAAAATGTAAGCTCTCCCATCATGCTTATTTTAAATTGTTCTTGCATAATTTTAGAAAATTCCTTGCACAAAGTTTCATTAGTGGCACCAAAAATAATATTATCAACATAAATTTGAACCAAAATGAAATCATTTTTTCTTTTTTAACAAAAAAGTATTATCAATTTTCCCTTTTGAAAAACTATTATTAATAAGAAAACTTGAGAGGTGAGCATACCAAGCTTTAGCAGCTTGTTTTAATCCATCTAAGGATTTTTGTACCCGATAAACATGATTTGAAAATAATAGATCAACAAAGCCAGGGGGTTGTTCAACATACACCTCTTCTTCTATAAAACCATTAAGAAAGAACTTTTAACATCCATTTTAAATAATTGATTTTTTTTAAACTAGCAAAGGCTAAAAACATTCTAATTGACTCCAATCTTGCAACCGGTACAAAAGTTTTATCATAATCTATGCCTTACTCTTGATTATATCCTTGGGCAACTAAACGAGCTTTACTTATAGTCACTATACTAAATTCATCAAGTTTATTTCTAAAATCCTATGTTATTTCAATAACATGAAAATCTTTAGGTCTAGCAATAAGTTTCCAAACATCATTTCTTTGAAAATTTCTTAATTCTTCATGCATGACTAAAATCCAAAGTTTATCATTTAAAGCATCATCAACACGTTTAGGTTCAATTTGGGATAAGAAAGCTACATTACCACACTCGTTCATACCCTTTGAGTGAGTTAAAACTACCTTTGATGGACTCCCTATAATTTGCTCCTTAGGATGATCCGGTGCAAATTTCCATGCTTTAGGGAGTTCCTCTTGATTTTGTTCAAGCTTCACTTCCCCATCTTTTGGTGCATCCATTGAGGGTTGTTATTTATTTTCATGAGTTCCAATCCTTCCTCAATATTATTGTCATCCTTAGGCACACTATCTAGCAAACTATCATTAGTTTCATCAAAAGTAACATTTATAGATTCTTCAATAACAAGTGTTCATTTGTTGAAAACTCTATAAGTCTTACTCCTTGATACATATCCCAAAATACACCAACATCAATATTTGAATTAAATTTGTCATGGTGATCTTTTGTGTTCAAAATAAAATATTTGCAACCAAAAATCCGGAAATAGCTAATATTTGGAGTTTTGCCAAAATAAAGTTCATAAAGTGTATTCTTAAAAATAGGTCTAATTAAAACACGATTTAAAACATAGCAAGTCGTGTTGACGGCTTTCGCCCAAAAGTATTTTGGCAAATCAAAAGCATTAATCATAGTACATGTCATCTCTTGTATGGTAAGGTTTTTTCTGTTCAACTACACCATTTTTTGTGGTGTTTCTAGAGCGGAAAACATGTGTAATACCATGATGATCACAAAAATCACTAAAAAATTTATTTTGAAATTCACCACCATTGATCATTTTGAATTTTTACAACTTTCAAATCCTTTTTATTTTCAATTCTTTTTACTAAATGAGAAAATTCTTAAAATATTCATCTTTATTAGCAAGAAATATAACCCATGTAAAGCGTGAAAAATCATCAACAATAACAAACACATAAGTTGAACCCAAATCCGTGTGTGTTGTTAATGAATACTAGTATATTTCTGAAAATACACCCGTATCACAGTAGACTATAATTTGCATAAAACATCTGTATCCTGGCCATCATAGGTTTAATGTTGACATTGGAAAGGTTTTGTCAACTATTTTGTTCTAAATTATGCAAAAGTTTTAAACTTAAGCAGCATATTTTCCAAGAATCCAATCCTAGAGACAGGGGTACCCCCTGCGTTCATGCTCTTTAAGTGGGGCTGCGTATTTTTGAACGAACGCACCTCTGGATTGTTGCGTTTAGGTCTGGCTTGCCTATCCCATGGACGCAGGGCCTTGTCCCGCGTCTTATCAGAAGTCCAAGCGATTGTAATGATGACGAAGAGACCATACTAGGGCGGGAGTCTTGGAACTCTACACCGTCTACAGCGGGTATATAAATAAACCCGATTGGTCTTATCAAAAGCCTTAAACATTTAGGCTTCGCTCTTGCACCCAGAAACAGATTTCTTCTAGGTTTTCGACTGTTTCTCTTCGTCTTACAGCCATGGCTCCTAAGAAATCCTACTCGAGTGGAGACGAACAGATGGTGCGCCCTACGCCGCTGTCAAAGGATGCTTTCGGACCTACCCCCGGACCGTCGTCAACACCTCCGACGCCTGGTCATCGAGGTAAGCCTCGCTGTCTCCTTCGCTTAAGCATTTTTCTTTGATTAAAATTCCTTAGATGGATTCCAGTTGACGATGACGAATATAATTCGTCTCTTCAATCTTAAATGTGAAAAGAACTTGCATGTCTCTTGATGAAAACTATTCATCTTCTTGACTTTGAATCCTAAAAGAACTTCCCGTGTCCATTGTCGTAAAGAAGAATCGAACCCTTACCGTTGAACACACGGAGAAGTTCCTGTGTTTATTGATAAGAACTGTTCGTTTTCTTACTTTTAGGTTCAAAACCATGTTCCTATGTTCCTTGATCTTGAACATAGAACAGAACTTTTGTGTTTGTTGATGAGATAAAGGGTTGATCCCTTAATCTTGGATGCAGGAAGAAGTTTTGCGTTCATTGGGATCCAACGCGAGTCTAGATTCCTTGCGTTCAGATTGATTTTGACGTAGGTCTGGACTCCTACGTTTAAATTCGATTGCCAGGGGATTTACTGAATTTATGTTTGCTTTGTTACAAGGTGGGTCTTTTGCTTCTGAGCCTATTATCATATCTGACGATGAGGGAGAAGGATTGCTCCAAGAAGACGCTCCTCTGATTACACCCCTTGCTATGGTCCCTCCTGGTGAAGTTTTTACCCCAGACCCCGAGTGTGTGCACTTCCTCACGGAGCTCCTGGAGAACATGGTGAGGCAAGCATACCTCATCTCTGAGCAAGGATGGGCCCTATTTTTAGAATTTTAGAGATCGTTCATGGAGGTGATGCGCTCGCTTAAACGTATCAACCGCAGCTGGGCTTATCACTGTGCCGAGAAGATTTACTTCTTCTTAGGTCTTGTGGAAACCTTGGAGAAATTGTATAGTGCTGACTTGAAGCCTGAGATAGAGGAGGCTTTTCAAGACTTGCGATCAGGAGCTGGTGCTGCTGCTCCCACTGCTGAAGAATTGAGGGGGAGGACTGAAGCAGAAGTCCGAGCCAAGCATTTTGTGCGTATATCTCAGGCTAAAGCCCGCCTCGCATCTTTTTCTCTTTGAAGGCTTTTATAATGCTTTTTGGCTTGTAATAACTTTTGATATTTTCGCAACAATTATTACTCTTGCCTGTGATGAACTGTGGACATCTCCTGAAATGATATAGTCTCTTTTGTGGTATGGGAATTTCTAAAAATTATTCCCTTGTGTTTGAATGATTTGAACGTAGGCCTATCGAAGGCGTCTGGTTTTGTTTTTGCATTCAAACAGGTTCGAACACAACTTCAAGACGTGGGTTGTAGTTATAAGTCTGGTCTTTAGGAAAACTTGATGCCTTCTAGTTTGTTAAGTATTTTCTGGAAGTTTCTGTTGTTGAAATGATCATGTCGTGCGTTCATTAGTGAGAGCGCAGTGTCAGGCCTTGCAGCTGTGGGACTTGAAACGTAGCTGTAAACCTTTGAACGCATCCATAGGACTTGCATTCAGGAGGGTTGAACGCGGTCCGAGTTGGGACTTTTTCACCAAATAGATTATGCTGATAGCTATCTGGCAGGCTTTGGAAAATTCCTTTATTATAATGATTCTCAATAACTTCAATCGTCAGAGGTGTAATGTTAACTTGACGGCATACAAGGTAGGAGAACAATTTATTCGAACAAACATTTAGTAAGCAACCCCCAGCTAGACTCAAGATACTTGCAGCTTACGGGTAACATTTCTTGAGAAATTTCCCATTAATCGGCATCATAAGTCTGTCGCCTTTTTTAGCGATGAGATGGTAGGCTCCATTGGAATAGACTGTCTCTATCACAAAGGTCCTTCCCATTTGGGATTAAACTTTCCTTTGGTTTTGTGAGTCATCACCATAGGTCGTCGATTAGCCAAAACTAAATCGCCTTTCTTGAAAATCCGTTCTTTAACCTTTTTGTTGTAGGCTTTAGAAATACGGGCTTGATATAATTCAATTTGTTGTTGAGCTTGAAGTCGCTTATCATCTAAAGCTTCAAGTTCCTGTAGACGTTGTCGATGTTTTTCTTCTTCTGTGAGTCCCGTTGTAATTGCGACTCTCAGAGAAGGGATTTAAATCTCAAGTGGCAGTACAGGTTCACAGCCATATACTAAGGAGAACGGCGTAGCTCTTGTAGAGGTCCTTACCGTTGTTCGATAGGCCCACAAACATTCGCCGAGTCTTTCGTCCCAATCACGTCGGCTCTTAGAAACGAATTTCTTAAGAAGTTTCACAATGGTTTTGTTAAAGGCTTCCGCAAGGCCATTTGCTGCCGGATAATACGCCGTAGATGCGACACTTTGGATTCTGAATTTATCACAAAATCTCTAAAATCCAAAGCTGACAAACTGTGTTCCGTTGTCGTGAACTATCCGTCTCGGGACTCCAAAACGGTAAATGACATGATGTTTAATAAACTTAATCACATTCTTCGTCTTGACTTCTCTTAGCGGTATTGCCTCCGCCCATTTGGAGAAATAGTCGGTCACGGCCAAATGAACCGATGTCCTTTGGAAGTCGGAGGAGAAATTAGACCCACGATATCCATACCCTATACTTCAAATGGCCAAGATACAGATGTAGGATGTAAGTTTCCCGGCGCTTGATGGATAAAATCACCATGAATTTGGCATGCATGACAACGTTTAGCATAGTCTGCTGCGTCTGCGAACATCTTTGGCCAATAATACCCAATTCGTCGGAGACGATCGCCCAACTTAGCTCCAGGCTGGTGAGCTCCACACATTCTGTCATGAGCTTCCATCAGGGCCTCTTTTGCTTCTTTCCGAGAAAGACATCTAAGCAGAACTCCATCATGTGATTTACGGTATAGGGTTTGAGAAATTGCATCATAATAGAATTGGAGGGCCTTTCGCTTGATAGTGGCCGCTTCCTTAGGGTCATCAGGTAAGACTCCATATATGGCATAGTCGATATACGGAAACCGCCAATCCCTAGCTTCTAATTCCATCGAGGTCGTACAGACTTCTCCTGTCGCTATCTTATCTGAGTTCTCTTCTATAAGAATCTTAGAGCAGTATAGCTCACGCCCTGTGACTGGGATCGTTGTTTCAGCCCCTGGTGGTAATGCCAACGAAGTTGCCAACGATGCCAAAGCATCTGCGTAGGCGTTCTGAGCTCATGGAATGTATTCAATAAAGAACCCCTCGAACTTCTTAGCTTGCTTTAGCACTGTGAAGTAGTACGGGATTAGGTCCTCATGACGTACTTCGTATTCCCCTCGGACTTGATTTACGATGAGCTGAGAGTCGCCGTAAGCCTCGAGGTGTCGAATGTTGAGTTCTTCGGCGAACTGCATTCCTAGTAGCAGAGCATTATACTCAGCCACATTGTTAGTGCAAGGCCCGATTAGAGAAAATCCTCTTAGGATCACGTGACCGTTTGGGGAGACGAACACCACTCCTACTCCCGCGGTAATTGCTCCATGAGGGTTTGCTCTGGATACACCGTCGAAGAATAATTTCCACGCTCGCGTAGATTCTTGAGTGATGCAAGCTTCGGCGACTTTGTCAGGCAATTCTTCATACAGTTTAGATGTCCCTGGCACCGAGTGATCAGCCAAAAAGTCTGCTAACGCTTGACCCTTGACCGCCTTTTGGGGCATGAATTGCATATCATATTGTGACAAGAGAATGGCCCATTTTGCGAGTCAGCAATTTAGAGATGATGGCTTAGTCATCAGCACTCTCAAGGGATTCACCTTTGAGATGACGTGAATTGTTTGTCCAACTAGGTAATGCCGCATCTTTTGAACTGCGAATACCAAAGCGAGACATTCTTTTTCGACTGGATTGTATCGGTGTTCGGCTCCTATCATAGTCCTGCTTAGGTAATAGATGGCTTGCTCTTGATCTTGATCATTGTTCTGGGCCAACAACGCTCCAAGAGAATGTTCCATGGCTCTCACATACAACAGGAATGGCTTTCTTGATATTGGGGCTACAAGAACCGGCGGTTGAGTAAGATACTCCTTAATTTCTTCAAATGCTCTTTGGCAATCTTTATCCTAAATAAATGATACTCCTTTCTTCATGAGCTTAGAGAAGGGTTGACAACGTCCGGAAAGATTTGATATGAATCTTCGAATGTAGGCCAACCTCCCTTGTAGTCCTCGGAGCTCTTTGAGACTCTTCGGAGGTGGCATGTCTTGGATAGCACGTACTTTTTCTGGATCAAGAGAAATTCCCTTGGATGTGACGATAAATCCTAGAAATTTTCCACTTGACACCCCAAGGAATGATTTTGTTGGGTTCATCTTCAGTTGATGTGTTCGCATGATATCGAACATTGTCTTCAAGTCTGTGAGATGATCTTATATTGGGTTTTTACTGCTATATCGTCAACGTAGCACTCGATCTTCTTACACAGATGTTCGTGGAAGATGGCGTTCATTGCTCGTTGGTAAGTTGCACCTACGTTCTTCAGGCCGAAAGGCATTACTGTGTAGCAATACACCCCCTAGTGGGGTTCTGAATGCAGTATGCCTTTCGTCTTCAGGATACATCTTGATTTGATTGTACCAAGAAAATCCATCTATGAAAGACATCCTTTCGTATTCGTAGGTATTGTCAATCATAACATCGGTGATAGGAAGGGGAAATTCATCTTTCGGACAAGCTGCGTTGAGGTCACGAAAGTCGATGCATATCCGGACTTTACCATTTTTCTTGGGAACTAGAACAATATTGGCTACCCAGTCTGGGTGCTGTTCTTCTCTGACAAAGCCTGAGTCTATAAGTTTTTTGACTTCAGACTCAATTGCTTCCATGATTTCTGGACAAAACCGGCGTTGTTGCTGTTTAACGGGTTTTGTATCCGGATCGATGTTGAGATGATGCATGGTAACTTTTGGGTCGAGACCAGGCATGTCTTCATAATTCCAAGCAAAGACGTCTATATATTCTTGGATGAGAGATATAAGGTCTTCTCTCTCAGATGATGATAAATTTTCTGCTATGAAGATGGGCTTAGGATTATGTTCATCTCCCATGTTGACCTGGATCACCCTATCTTCAGTAGGTGGTTCGTGATGTTCGAATCGCATATCTCACAAGATATTGAGACGCTTGATCCAAGGGTCATTGGTCGATTCGATTAACTCTTCATCACCCCCTGCATCTTCATCTGGATGACTAGTTGAAACCATGTTCACAGTCAAGCTTTTAAAGAAAGGCCCGACACTGACGTCAGATTCCCAGGAAGACGTTCCGGATGAATGGTCTTGACGTAGATAATTACTAACTTCGTTTTCTGAGACAGGGGGAGTTGTGACATAGCCCAAACCTCTTTCGGTTTTTTGATAATAATCCGGTGGTTTTTCTTCGGGAGTGAGAGACATTCGAATTGGTGTTCGCCTTCCTTTCCTAAAGTTTAAACCTTGTTTTTCGTTAAAGTTGTACCCTAATCATTTCATTAATTGGACGGAATTAGGTTCGTGATAATGGAATTGAGGAACTCCGTCATCTTCTTCGGAACTTCCCCGTTTAAGTGGTTCGGGTTTAACTTTACCGAAATGAATCGGCCTCTACCCTTTCCTTTTGGACGGGACTTTGAAGAAAGCCTGCTGTGCATCTTCTACTTCTTCGTCTGAAGTGAAGGATGACTTAATTGGAAATGTGAGAGATGTTTCTGCACACAGTGTGCGCCACGGATTGGTACCTACATTATGACGTTCTCTATTTGTTCAACTTTAAAAGATTCATCAGACAAGTACGCCAAAATAAAATCTTCATTAATGCACCACTCGCCCTCACTCGGTACATTATTATTGTTCTCGACTGGGCTCATTACATTGAAGTTCAATTCCCATGGACAATCTCCTTCGGGGTCTGGTTCGACGTCCGCCTCGTTGTCGCTGTCAACATCTTCTTTCTCTTGTGATTCCAAATAGAAGACCGAATCTGTGTGGAAATTTTCTACTCCTCTGAAAGGGTATTTTTCCGCAATCAGGGTTCGAACTTCATCTTCATCATTGACATACTTCATGACTTGATGTAGAGTAGATGGGACAATACGGTTTGCATGTATCTATGGACGTCCTAGCAAAAGATTGTAGGACGTGTCCACATCTATGATGTAACAAGTTACTTCAGACTTAAGGTCTCCGATCTGACATCTGAGTTTGATTTTTCCCAGAGGCCGAGTGCTATTAGCATTGAACCCAAAAATGGTAGTTTGAGTAGCATTCAACCGATGCATGGGAATCTCCAAGACTTGCATAACTCTGTATGGCATGATGCTGAGTGCCGAGCCTGGGTCGACCTGAACACGGCTGATCTCTGATGATCCAATGTATCCTGTATAATACAGGGGTCTGTCATGCTTGTGCTTGACCTGCATATCTTTCTGAGTGAAAGATATGCGGGGTAGACTTCTTGCTGCTTGTAGGCATTGTAGGCAAGACTGATCTTCAGGCTTTTCAAGAATTGGAGTAACTTGAGTGATAAAGCTCTCCGTGTTCTTCAAAGCTTCAATTAGAGCATCTTTGGTGGTTTTGGACAACCTCAAGAGCTCATATAGGGTGATCCTAGCGGGTATATTGGCCAGCTGCGCCATTACATTGAATTAGAAGGGAGCACTCGTTTCCCCAAGATCCTGGTGAAGGTTTTTGTTGAACCGGAGCTCTTTTTGCTTCCCTTTATCGACCGGCTTCTTTGGTACCGAACCCCCAGTGTCTTGGGGTTGTTCTTCGACTTCTTGAGTATTCTGGTTATAGTTCCTCAAGTAAGCTCTTCCCGATCGAGTACCAGGGTTACCTTCTGGGTCTGCTGCTAGGACGATCTTCTCTTCCTCTGAGTCGGTGAGAGGTTTGAGATGGTCATTATTCTCATTAATAGAAGGGCTAATCATGTTGGATGACTTAGCCTTGCCTCCTTTCTGTCTATGTGCGGTGTTTGTCCACTGCTGGTCCTTGATTAAGTCGAGATGGACCCATATTATCTCTCCTTTTGGGATAGTGAGAGGTATCAACCCCCTATCCTTCTGATTGTGTACGTTGGTGTTTTTCAAGTGCATTTCCCCTTTGGGGATGAGAATAACACCATTTGCAGCAGTTATAGGGAGGAAGTCACCGAATTGGACCATAATCAAGTTAGTGGATACAGTCTTCTGCTCCGGCTTCAAGGTAAGCACGTTAGCATTCACCAAATTTTACAAGATGTCTTTGAACACATAACATTTTCTGGTAGGATGCCCCAAGAACCTATGATAGCGATAGTAATTGGGATCATCGACCTTCCCTGCTTCATCTGGCTTTCTGATTTCAGGGAGCTGCAATTTATTATTCTTCCGAAGAAGCTGGAACAGGGTGTCTACATGCTCCTCTTTGAACGAGTATTGCTTAGGTACTCTTTGTTGGTTTGGTGCTTTGCCTTGTTTTCCTGATGGCGTGCGTGCATCGGTATCGGCAGCTAACGTCTCCTTCCCCTTGGAGCGCGGCGCATTGTTCTGGTTGCATTGCTGTTGGGGCTTGGGTTGAGCAACTTCTTCAGCCTTGACCCGAGCGACAATCTCTTCAGCTTGTTCTCCTTGTGATACTAGTTATCTCTAGGAGCAACATTCTGTTACTCCCATCTGGGCAAGGAGCTGCGTCTGCAAGTTGTGCCTGCAAGTTTCGACCAGAGTTGATTGAGTCATACCTGATGGGCATCGCAATGCCATGCTGCGGAATCTCTCCACATAAGCTTTGATAGATTCTCCCTTCTTTTGCTTGGTGGCGAGAAGGGTAGGGACCGAGACTTCCGTGTCATCTTCGAAGAATCTTGCTAAGAAAAGCCTTTCCAAATCTACCCATTTCTGAATAGAGCCAGCAGGTAACTTCATAAACCATTCAAAGGCGACACCCTTGAGGGTACCGATGAATAGGCGGGTTAGGATGGCATCATTAGCTACCACATCTCCAGTCTGTGACTTGAAGTAGTAGATGTGTTGATTTGGCGACCCCGTACCATCGAAAGGTTGCAAGGTTGGAGCTTTAAACTTTGGTGGGTATGGAGCTGTATCCCATTCTGCGGGATAAGGCCGTATCACTCCTTCTTCGCGAAGCTCGCTTCTGTTGGCCATTGCATTAAGGCGGGCTTCTAGCTCATCCACTTTAGTTGACTGAAGATTCGGTTATCTCTCCATCTCTTTCTCACTTTCGGAGGAAGACTCCAAATTGTGAGTCTCATGTTCCGCATTCTCGAGTACTTTCTGTTTCCCTTTAGAAGTTGTCTTCCGGGAGGATTCTGGTCTTTGGCCTTTTTCAGCGAGGAGCTGAGCCAACATATCCTTCATTTGAAGAAGGGTTTCTTGTTGTGCGTGAAGCATAACATGATGTTCGTCCACTCTTTTGGCTAAGTCTTCAGGGTCTCCTGCCATATAGGCAGAAACTTCACGAGCCGTAATAGAGCTTAAAGATTGAGTTTCGGCAATCGCCGAATGTTCATCATCCGAAACAGTCCCTCTGGCTATCCTTTAGTAGTTAACCGGTCAAATAGCTCCTGTCCGCGTCCGGGTGTGTCGATATACTCCTTCGAATCCGTCGCAAATTTCCCGAACGGTCGGGGAATGGCTTCTTTTTGATTCATCAGAATTGGGAGTGGAAGCTTTCCCTCTGCCAATCACATTAATAGTGACTTGAAGATATTCAGCTTTAGAAATCTTCAAGTCACACTGCTGAAGGGGAATATACACCCGTATCACACTGCGTTTTAGCTGTATCAGAAAAAATGGGTGTTCTACCCAAACTCAACAAAAACCCGGGGGGGGGGGGTTTACAAAATTTAACTAGAATTTGGGGTGTTTTGTGCAAATGTAAGTAATTGGTAAAATAAAAGTTTAATTGGATACTTCTCACATTCGAAAATTTATATTGGATGTTTTATTCAACAATTGTAAGGTTTAGATTATAATTGTCATATCAACATGTATGTTTCACCGATCAAGTTATCAAAATTTTAATATTTTTGGTTCTTAAAGAATAATTTTGAGGGAGTTTATTGTCAAAAGAAATTCTGATAATTTAAAATTAACTCATGTTGAACAATTTGTAGCTAAATTCTTTAA
>BQKN01065411.1:715861-741394 GCA_022839385.1 Asparagus kiusianus
TATATATATATATATATATATATATATATATATATATGTATTGGAAATTTTTTATTATTTTTTTCTTTTCTTTTCTTTCTTTTTCTGTAGATGCCCCCCAGAAAGAAATCTCGAGCAAGTTCATCAGCTTCTGATCCATCTGATACTGATATAGATAGACCCACTATTTTAGCTAGAATTATGGGTCTTAACATTCATTTTGAGAGGGGATTTCAGATGAGTGCATTACATACATATCATTCCACAGTCACTATGTTAACTGTGGCAGGTCTTAATAGCATGATGACTAAACCCTTATAAAAAGAAAACATTTCATTAGTGTATGAGTTCTATTCTGGATGGGAGATTGATCCAGATAGAGAATATTCAGCATTTTCTATCGTGAGGGGTGTTAGGGTTATCTTCGATCTTTCCACTATTCATGCTACCCTTGACCTTACAGAACCACCCACTGATGTACCAGATTACTTCCATTTAGCCTCCACTTTACAGCCTGGTATGCCAGAATACAATAACATGTCTGCAACCTTGTGTGGGAGGATTTTTACATCTAGTTTCGGTTCAGGAAATTTCAAACCAGAATATAGATTACTTAATCTTTTCCTGAACTTTGATTTGAAACCCACATTTGCATACTCTGTCATCACCCCACACGATATTCTCCTTCTCTTTTGGATAGCCACTGGTCAGCGATTTGATATAGCGAGGATTATATTTGTATGGATGCGCTCATCAGTGGAGAAGGTGTTAGATTGGGTTAGGACACAGTCTGCATCACGTACTCAGCTTATTTACCCCTATTTCATCACTAGACTCTGCCATAGATTTTACGTTCCAGTATTCGCAGAGGATAGGTTAGAAGCAGGGAAGGGGTTACTAAATGATCAGACTGTAAGGAGGAGCATTTCAGGACGAGATCAGTCCGGTCCTTTAGGTAGAGAGCCTCCTCAGCACCAGCTAGCTACACAGGATCCTATTCGAGAGGAGATGGACAGAATGCGGAGTAGCATGGACAGGATACAGCGGCAGATACACGAGATGCATGGACAGCTGAGCTACTCCACCGAGACACTGGCATATTTGGCGAGAGGATGGCAGAGAGATCATGTAGATACAGATGGACCTCCACCTGAGCTTCATAGTTTTATCACACCATTTCAGCCAGATGATTTTCCAGGAGAGGATGAGGCAGGATCGAGTTCAACAGCTACCGTTAATGATGTGGATGACGATATATCAGGAGATGAGCAGTAAGGGATGTTCTTTTTATTTTTTATTTTTACCCAGTCTTTGATTTTTATTTCGGCATGTACTTATTAAACTATGATATTCTGGATAGTATTTGCCTTGAGGACACTACAAAGTCTGGGTATGGGGGTGTAGCTAGTTAGCCTTTGTTTATATTTTGCTAGTTAGTGTTTTGTTTCAGTATTTTTTTTCTTTCAACATTAAAAAAAATATTGTCACTTGCCAAATTAATAAAGTTATGTAATAATTAATCTAATTGATAGATTTTAAATTTTCTAACTCCTAGTTAGTGACATACTCAGGTTCATCTTTTATGATAACTCCAAATAAAATTATTAAGAAATGATTTTTTAAGTAGTATACTTTACTTAAGTCTTACCTTAGATTTTTAATTAAAAATAATGAAATTTTTGCATGCTTAACTTAGAGTTGAAAATATTTTTTTCAAGTTATTATTATTTACACATTTTTTTTCAGATTATATATACTTACACATATATATTAAAAAAATTTAACCGTATAAAAGAAGAGTGCGAAAAATGGGCACAAAAAAAAAAACTCTTAAATTCAAGGTGATTCTATCTTATAAAGCCTAAGTTGACTGAGTAATTAAGCCCAAGGAGTATTTCTATACTTAATGACCTAAGCCCAATTAGGTTGGGATTCATTAGCCCAAAACTCGTTAAATGGTCACTTAAAAAGCCTGTTAAAATAGAAAACAATCACCAATAATTAAAGAGTGAAAAAAAATTATACATATATATATCTATAACACTAACCATTTTTTTTATATTGTTGTTTTGTATTATGGTCTTGAAAAATAATTTTTGATCAAGAGACTTGAAAGTTATTTAAAACAAAGAGTTAGCATGTTCTTTTCAAAACTTTTAAATTAAATCTCTAAAATTTGACTTGGTTTTGTATTGCTATAATGAAAAAGATTTTATAAGGAATTTACATTGGAGTTATATATAAAAAAACGTTTTCTTGATTATTAACTAGCTTCAATTAGAATGTCTAAATATATCAAGGAAAATTTGTTATTTACTGACTTATTTAACTTGGCAAGATTGACCGAATTTTGTGGGTATATTCACTGCAAACCCTCACGAGACTACAACTCGTCCACTAGGGTAACCTAGGGGTTTAAAGGCTTGTTGTATGTGCTAAATACAACCGCGATTTCTGCGAAAGTGAGTTAGAATTTTCTTTTCTTTGCTAGAGGACTAGCAAAAGTTTAGGTGTGGGGATATTTGATAATTATATTTTATTACAATTCTATACCCTCATTATCTATTTTATATGAATAAATATGCTACTAATAATTGTTCTTATCTTTAATTACAGGTTAATGAAGAATAAATCTCAAACTCCAATCTCTCAACAAAAAGCCCTTGATTTAATGAAGAAATGAAGCACATGAAGCTAAAGGAATTCTTTCAAATATTTAATGAAGAAATAAATCAAAGCCCAGTCGAAAAATCAAGAGAAAATGCCAAAGCCCAAATGTCAAAGCCCAAAAGTCCAAGCTAAAGCCAAAGACCCAAACCAAAAAGCCAAATACAAGAGGATCTGCGTACAGCACATAGGAGAAGGGCAGGCATCGATGCCTGCATCGATGGGGGCATCGATGCCGGCATCAATGCCTGCATCGATGCCTGTATCGATGCCGGCATCAATGCCTGCATCGATGCCTGTATCGATGCAGGCATCGATACCCTGGGCAGTTAGTGACGAATCTAAGGCTGATTTTTGATGTTTTTGGATAAGATTTCAATCCAATGGCTCTTATTCACTGATGTTTACTATAAATAGGGGTAGAAAGTGAGGGGTTAGGGGTGTGAAAAATTTTGTAACTCCATTTGGAGAGGAGGGCTACTCTTAATTGAGAAGGCCTTCCAAAAATTATAACTTTTGTTGTAATTAATAATAATAATTTTTCTCCTCTTAAAATTTTTTTTTCTTCTCTTTGTTGAATAATGAGGATGGAGATGAAGAGCAATTTAAAGGTTTGCATTTCTTTTATTTTTTTTCTTTTTAGTAATTTCTTTATTATTGCTTATTAGTTAGATTTACCTTTATGCTTGTAGTGTAGATTTATTTTCTTATCTTTTTATTTCTTTTTGTACTTTATTTTGTAGAGTAGATTTATTTTCTTGCATTTAATTTTTGCAATTTATTTTGTAGTTTAGATTTTTATTCTTTGTAGTTAGATTTATTTCTTGTTCATAGTTCAGATTTTTCTTTTTTTTTCTTTTTGTAATTAGATCTTTTTCTTCTTGCTTTTATTTCTTAAGATGTGAATTTAATTCTTGTAGGAATCTTAGAATTATATGAAACTAGTCTAATTTCCTTTATATTATATGAATTAATCTCTTTCACTTAAAATATTCATGTTTAGGATAATCAACTAGAGAACTAATCGGTAGAAGAAGAATTTGATAATCTATGCTTATCTTAAATGGTTTGATAGGTTATGCTTATGAATTCTAGGATTATTATCTTGTTGTTGTTCTTATCATGAATAGTAATTTTAACTTAGATGATAATTTGATAGGTTACACTTTCCTTAAATGGTTTGATAATCTATGCTTAATAAATCTAAGTTGAAATATGATAAAAAGAGAATAGTTTGTATTTTGTAATTGAAATTAGCTAGTGGATTATATTCTAAATTTCTTACCTCTTTTGAATCCTCTATCTTGACTTTCTTGAATTTTCTTTTCTTTCTTAGTTTTATTTCTTGATTTTATTCATTCTTCTTTCTTACCTTATGATTTCATTTATTCTTTGATTCTTATTTCTTTTCTCTAAAATTCAATTTATTGTCTCTTTCATATAATCACAACAATCACTCATCAAAATCACACTTATTCTTTAATCCTATTTTGTTATGCACACAACATAAGAATCTATTCTAATAATCTCTTAATATCACCTTCCTTGTGGGATCGATAACTTTTATACTATAACTTGATTAATTGTGCACTTGTAATTTTGGTACATAATTATGCCGCATTAGTTAAGGGTGTGAAAATTTTTGTAACTCCTTTTGGAGAGGAGGGCTACTCTTAATTGGGAAGGTCTTCCAAATTTTTTAACTTTTTGTTACAATTAATAAAATAATTTTTTCACCACTTTAATTTTTTTTCTTCTTCTCTTTGTTGGATGATGAAGATGAAGATGAAGATGGAGATTAATTTGAAGGTTTGTTTTTCTTATTTCTCTTTTATTGCTTATTAGTTTAGATTTATTTTTATACTTGTAATTAGATTTTATTTTCTTGTTTAAATAGCCAAGAGGCTAGAACCGTCTTGTCTTAGATTTACTTTATGCTTATAGATTAGATTTATTTTATGTTTATAGAGTAGATTTATTTTTTTATATTTAATTCTTGTAATTTATTTTGTAGTTTAGATTTTGTAATTTATTTTGTAGTTAGATTTTAATTTCTTACACTATTCATCTTTAGGCTAGAGCCCTCTTGGGTTTAGTTTTTCTTTTTGTTCATTCTTATTTTCTTTGAATTCGCTTTTAGGCTAGAACCCTCTAGGGAATCATCTTTTTCTAAGAAGTGGATTCAATTCTAGATTATCCATATCTTTAATTGAATCCGCTATCTTTACATTCTTGATTTTTATTTGTTCTTGATTTTTCCTTCTTGCCTTGTTGATCACATTTATATTATCACTTCTACTCTCAAATATATTCATTTACACAACCATTTTCATTCTCTCCATCTCTCCACAATCAGATTCACTCATCACTCCTATTTGTCACGCACACAACATAAGAACCGATTTTATATTTTCTCCTACAAAACACCTTCCTCGTGGATCGATATCTTTATACTATAACTTAACACGGTTGTGCACTTGCAACATTTTTGGTACATGTTTATGCTGCATAAAGTTTTTGGTGCCGTTGCCGGGGAAGGTGCTTAAGTAGGTTTTAATTATTTTGGTTCTTTAACTTGTGTGTTTATTGTGAAGGAAACGCTTGGAGCTTAAAGATCGCGGATTGGAGAACTAGGATTTGAAGATTTCCTTGTAGGTAATTCTTCTTTCTAGAAGTTTTAATTCCGCTCTTTAGCTACTTCTTCACAATTAGAGACAATTAGGACTTAAAAAAAGAGAGATTTTATTTTTGTTGACCATAATAAAATTCACCGTCCACTTTGACATTTACTAACAAAATAATAAATTCAAATAATTTCCCCCTTCTCATTTGTTTGATTGTTAACCCTAATTAAAAAAAAGATTTTATCTTTTCCATCATTTTTAGTTGCTTTTAATTCATAGGGTTGCATTTCATATTGTTAGTAGGAATTCACCAAGTGATTTGAGCATCTTGATTTGGTACATATTTAAAAATATTTTTAAGGGCAAAACCCCATATTCAAGATAAGGTGAGGGATTTCATCACCCTTCCCTTAGCCCAAAAATCACTAATTCCTCACTACACCACCCAAGCCTAATAAAACTCATTAGACGTTGGTCCTAAGGATTCGAGCTCAATAAGGAACAAAGAATCCTTAAGTGAACCGGTTTAAGTTTTCTTAGATTAGTTGGTGTCTAAGACAAGATTTAAGGGTTGCATAAAGCGCTCCGCAAGGAACGAGGTGCTTAATTGATCTCTGATCACCCTCTAGTACTATCCTTACCTGGCTAACTACCTGGGTAAAACTTTAATCTTTTCACTTTAAGAGTTTTTGGTTAGGAGCTAGTCTAGTTGAGTTAGGCTTAACCCTAGAGTTAGAGTGATTAAAAAGTGATTGATTTTAATTTGTTTAGTTAGGATTTTCCTTTTTTTCCCCATTCTCCTCATTAAAAAAAACTAACTTTTATAAAAAAAAGTATAAAAAGAAATAGTGTTGGTGTATGCAATCGTGGATTAGGGATAATACACATCGATTAATTCGCTTTGAACCAATCATAGAAATGGCGTATCCTAATCCTCCCGTTCTTCAAGATATGTGCTATCCCATTAGGAATGCAATCCCCTCTTGTATTAGGCTCCCCGAAACAAATTGAATAAATTTTGAGCTTAGACCGTATTACATTAACATGCTTCCCAAATTCCTTGGAAATGAAACAGAAGATGCATATATTTTTATCTCAGAATTTGAAGAAGTATGTATTATGATTAAAATGAGAGAATTAACAGAAGTTGCGATCAAACTCAGATTTATTCCATTTGCTCTCAAAGACAAAGCAAAGAAATGGTTGTATAGCTTACCCGTAAATTCCATCACTACTTGGGAGGAATTTATCACGGTTTTTCTTAAGAATTTTTTTCCTGTCCATAAACGGTGAAGCTAAAAAACAACATCATGAATTTTAAAATTGTCTCGGGAGAACCTTTTTGGAAGTATTTTGACCGACTTAAAGATCTTCTCATCCAATGTCCTCATCATGGTTTAGAAAAATGGCGATTGTGCCAAATAATTTATGAGGGATTAGATTATTCTGCAAAAACTTCCTTAGAATCAATGTGCCATGGGGATTTTATGAGGAAAAATGTAGATGAAGCTTGGGAATTTCTAGAGAGTCTATCCGAGAAAACAATGTAATGAGAACACTGTGATTATAGGGTTTCATTAGTTTCCCATTCTAATTCTAGTGGTCTTTCCTTAGAGTCAAACATTGCTTCTGAAACGAAGATGACGACAACTCTACGGAGTTAGAAGCCTTAGAATTAAGGAACGAGCTCCAGCTCAAATCAATCATGTTTCTACCCCAGGATGTCATAATTGTCAATCTCCTACCCACGTTTCAGAGGAATGCCCTCTCCTAGGAAACAACCATGCATTAGAATAGATGAACGCTGCATTCCAACATCCTAGAAATGATCCATTTTCTTCAACCTACAATCCAGGTTGGAGAAATCATCCAAACTTTGCATAGAATCAAGGAAATTCTCCCGGAACTCAAAACTTCACTCCCGCTTCGACCCAACATTTTCCTAGGGGAACCATAGTTTCTTTCAATTCTCATTCACAATTTCAACAACCCAATCTGTTGTATCAAAATCAGTCTCCGCTTCATCAAGCTGTAATTTAGACTCCTTACAATCTAGATCAGGATAAACATCTCAATGTCTTGGAAAAAGATTTGGAAACCATAATTAAGGCCTCCACTCAAACCAAGAATATGTTGACTCAAACGTCTAGCACTCTGAATTCCTTCATGCAATCGACTGGACAAATGCTCAACTCCAATACTCAAGCTATAGCTAGATTAGAATCCCAACTTGATCAACTAGCTAGTGCCGTGAGTGAAAGAGAGAAAGGAAAATTTCCGAGTCAACCCGTGGTTAACCCTAAAGACACAGGATGTAGTTCATCCTATGAAGCTCAAGTGAATGCAATCCATTCACTTCGGTCAGGTTGATAGGTCGATAATCAAGTGAGAACTCCTCCAAGTCAAACTTTTGATCCAATACAAATTCCTTCTCCTTCTCCTTCTGATGAATCTATTCAACAATCATCCCCTCAGATGACCAAGAACCTGAACCCGAACCTGAGCCTGCTTTTGATAGATTTAGACCAGTTGCACCCTTTCTAGGTAGACTCAGGCCTAGGAAACACTCTCCTCAGGAGGAGAAGATCCTAGAAACATTCAAGCAGGTTAAGGTCAACATTCCTCTCTTAGATGTAATTGAACAAATTCCATCTCATGCTAAAATTTTAAAAGAATTATGCACTAAGAAGAGGAAAATAAATATTCTAAAGAAAGTCTTTTTAGCCGCCAATATCAGTGAAATGCTATCAAATCGCATACCTTTGAAACGTAAAGATCCAAGTTCCCCCGTCATTTCATGTATCATTAGTAATACTCACATTGATAAGGTGCTTTTAAACTTAGGGGCCAGTGTCAATTTGCTTCTATAGTCTACCAGCAATTGGGTCTAGGTGTACTGAACCCAACCAGATACACCTTACAGTTGGCTGATAGATCTGTTAAGGTCCCTATGGGTGAGTTAGAGGATATTCTAGTTAAGGTTTGAGATTTTATTTTTTTAGTAGATTTTATAGTCTTGGAAACACAGCCTGTTTCCAATCCTAAAGGACAGACACCTGTCATCTTAGGACGACCTTTCTTAGCTACTTCTAATGCTCTCATCAACTGTAGAACTGGTCAAATGAAGCTGTCCTTTGGAAATTTGACTGCTGATCTCAACATTTTTAATCCAGGGGACCAGCCAAATAATCAGCCTCTAGAAATAAATTACATTCAGGAAAGATCAGAAGAAGAAGAAGAAGAGTCTGATTTGAGTTTTGAGGAAATTTTTAATGAAGAGTTCAAGTTCTTAGAAGAAGCAGATCAAGTCCTTGAGAATAATGAAACTGTGTTAAACATTTGCTGCTTTGAATTAAATTTTGAAGAACTCTTTCTTGATGAACTTAGATTCTTGGAGAATAATCAACAACCAAATTTTTAGAACTCTACAGAAGAATTGGTTGTTAGAAAACAAAACTTCACAGTACAAGAGTCTAAGTTCATTAAGAAATATAAAATGCATGACACCAATAATACCTACCTTACTTTGTTATAAGAATTATTAAACACCCCGAAATGCTTGGAATTTCACGTTATTGATTATATCATTCTGAATTTATTTAAAATTCGGGAAAGAATTTTCAACAATATGGTAGGATTCAATATAGAATACGAGCTCTTCGTGTTGAACACTTCATTCTGCATTATTTGTTTTGTTTATTTCAATATAATAAAAAGAATTTATTCTTCTCTCATTTGAGAGTTTCTTGTTCAGTTGAAAAAAAAAAAAACAGAAAAAAAAGAAGAGAATAATAAATTTTTGATTCTATCCTCCTCAGACCAAAGGTAATTACAGATTTTTATCAGCTGATCAAATATAAGTACTTCACTTCTTATCTGCTTTACTTTGTGCATCATAGAGTTATATTGAGGACAATACAAAATTTAGATGTGGGGGTGGAAATTAGTTTTTTTTCTTTATTTTACAATTTTAGTTGCATTTTTATCATTTTTTTCCTTCTCCTTAAAAAAAATTTATAAAAATATCGTCACTTGCCAAATTGATAGAGTTATGTAATAATTGATTTATTTGATAAATTTTAAATTTTCTAATCTCTAGTTTGTTATTTACTCAAGTTTACCTTTTATGATAACTCTAAATAAATTTCTTAAGAAATAATTTTCAAAGTAGTATACTTCACTTAAGCCTTAACTTAGATTTTTATTTAAAATAATGGAATTTATGCATGCTTAGCTTAGAGTTGAAAATAATTTTTCAAAGTGTCTTGACTTACATATTTTTCAAAATATATATACATATACATATAAAAAAATATTACAAAATAAGAGTGCGAAAAATAGGCACAAAAAAAACTCTTAAATTCAAGGTGATTCTATCTTATAAAGCCTAAGCTGACCGAGTAATTAAGCCTAAGGAGTATTTTCATACTTAATAACCTAAGCCCAATTGGGTTGGGATACATTGGTCCAAAACTCGTTAAAAGGTCACTTAGAAAGTCCGTTAAAATAGGAAAAAAATCACCAAGGAAGAAAGAGTTAAAAAAATAAAAATAAAATAAAATAAAATACTAATAAATGTTTTATATACAGTATATATGGTCTTGGAAAATATTTTTGATCAAGCAACTTGAATATTATTTTAAAATAAAGTTAGTATGTTCTTTTCATATTTTTAAATTAAATTTCTAAGTTTGGCTTGGTTTTGTATTGCTATAATGAGAAGATTTTCTAAGAAATTTACCTTAAGATTTATATATAAAAATGTTTTCTTGAGTAATAACTAGCTTCAATTATCAAGTAAATTTAGTTATTTACTAACTTTTTTAATTTGGCAAGATGACCGAATTTTATGGATATATTCACTGCAAACTCTAACGAGACTATAACTCATCCACTAGGGTAACCTAGGGGTTTAAAGGCTTGTTGTATGTGCTAAATATAACCGCGATTCTTGCGAAAGTGAGTTAGGTTTTCTTTCATTTTTATTTCTTTGCTAGAGGACTAGCAAAAGTTTAGGTGTGGGGTTATTTGATAATCATATTTTATTATAATTTTATACCCTCATTATCTAGTTTATATGAATAAATTTATCATTAATAATTATTTTTATCTTTAATTGCAGGTTAATCAAAAATAAAAGCCTAATATCTCTTCTCTCAACAAAGCCCACTAATTAAATGAAGAACTCAAGCATGAAAGCCCAAAAGAAGAAGAAATGCCAAAGAAGCCCAAGCCCAAAGCATAAAAGAAGAAGAAGATGTGGAATGCAATTGCAGCACACTGGGCATCGATGCCAGCATCGATGCTGGTATCGATGCTGGTATCGATACCATCGTCATTCTGTTACGAATCTAAGGTTAAAATTCATGGTTTTTGGATAAGATTTCGATCCAAGAGCTCTCATTTATTGTTGTTTACTATAAATAGGGATAGAGAGTGAGGGGTTAAGGGTGTGAAAATTATTGTAACTCCTTTTGGAGAGGAGGACTATTCTTAATTGAGAAGGTCTTCCTAATTTGTAACTTTTTGTTACAATTAATAAAATAATTTTTTCACCACTTTAAATTTTTCTCTTCTTTTCTTTGTTGGATGATAAAGATGAAGATGAAGATGGAGATTAATTTGAAGGTTTGTTTTTCTTATTTCTCTTTTATTGCTTATTAGTTTAGATTTATTTTCATACTTGTAATTAGATTTTATTTTCTTGTTTAAATAGCCAAGAGGCTAGAACCCTCTTTCCTTAGATTTACTTTATGCTTATAGATTAGATTTATTTCATGCTTATAGAGTAGATTTATTTTTTTACATTTAATTCTTGTAATTTGTTTTGTAGTTTAGATTTTGTAATTTATTTTGTAGTTAGATTTTAATTTCTTGTACTATTTACCTTGAGGTTAGAACCCTCTTGGGTTTAGTTTTTCTTTTTGTTCATTCTTATTTTCTTTGAATTCGCCTTTAGGCTAGAACCCTCTAGGGAATCATCTTTTTCTAAGAAGTGGATTCAATTGTAGATTATCCATATCTTTAATTGAATCCGCTATCTTTACATTCTTGATTTTTATTGGTTCTTGATTTTTTTCTTCTTGCCTTGTTGATCACATTTATATTATCACTTCCACTCTCAAATATAATCATTTACACAACCATTTTCATTCTCTCCATCTGTCCACAATCACATTCACTCATCACTCCTATTTGTCACGCACACAACATAAGAACCGATTTTATACTTTCTCCTACAAAACACCTTCCTTGTGGATCGATATCTCTATACTATAACTTGACATGGTTGTGCACTTGTTATATTTTTAGTACATGTTTATACCACATCAATTATAAAAAAAATTCAATTAGTAGGATATGGTCCTCCCAGCTATCCTGAAAGTCTATAACACATGCCCGCAACATGTCCTTTAATACCTGGTTCACTCTTTCTATTTGTCCATCTATCTGCGCAACATGTCCTCTAATACCTGGTTCACTCTTTCCATTTGTCCATCTGTCTGTGAGTGGAAAACACAGGAGTATGACAATGTACTACTAAAGGAATTCACGAAACTCCTCCAAAACTGCAAAGTAAAAACTAAGCCTCGATCTGATACTATCATCTCTAGGACTCCGTGTAATCTTACGATCTCCTGGATAAATATCCTCGTAAAAGTCTCCACTGTATAGATTGTTCTTACTAGTATAAAATATGCTGACTTCATCAACCGATCAACCATCACTAAAACTAAATCTTTCCCCTTCTTCGATCTCGACAATCCTACAATAAAGTCCATAGAAATATTTGCTCACTTCCACTCTGGAATGAGTAAAGGCTGTAGGGTTCCTGCTGGTCTCTGGTGTTCTGCCTTCACTTGTTGGCAGGTAAAGCATTTTAGTCATGCCGCTCCACCAAAAGTGCATTTTTAGGTTCTTATACATTTTAGTCATGCTTGGATGCACTGTGTACTTGGTATGATGCGCCTCATCAAATAAGTCTTTCTTCAGTTGTGGATTACTTGGCATCACTAATCGGTCCTTCATTCGAAGTCCTCCATCTGTCCCAATGGTCCAATCAGCCCTTAGGTCTTTGGAAATCTCCTCCTTTCAGATTTGAATCCAAGAGTCCTCTAGCTGAGCTCTGACCACTCTATCATTCCAAGATGGCTACACAGACAAAGCCTCCAAAAATGCGCTGCTCCCGCTGATCTCCGGTCTAAAATCAAACCTTTCTAAGGGTGTGAAGATCTTGATATAACAAGCACCTCAAAGCTGAAATCCTATGGCGACGCTTCCTGCTCAACGCGTCTACTACAACGTTCACTTTTCCCGGATGGTTCTAAATCGCGAACTCAAAATCCTTAATGAACTCTACCCACTGCCCCTGCCTCTGGTTGACTTCCTTCTAAGAGAAAAAGTACTTCAAACTCTAATGATCTGTGAATAGCTTGAACTAAACTCTATATAGGTAATGTCTTCATGTCTTCAGTGTGAAGACTACTGCTGCTAGGTTCAAGTCGTACGTGGAATAGTTCTGCTCATGTGTCCTCAACTGCCATAAGATATAAGCCACTATTCTCTGGATCTGCATCAAAACACCTTCTAGATCTTCTAATGACGCATCTGTGTACACGACGAAGGTCTTATCGCTGCTCTGAATAGTCAATATTGGTGCTATAGTCAACTTAGCCTTTAAAGTCTCAAAGGCTTCCTGGCACTCCGTGTCCTAAACAAACAGTATACCCTTCTTCGTAAGGCATTTAAGTGGCATTGCAATCTTTGAAAAGTTCTGAATGAACTTCTTATAATAGCCTACCAAACCTAAGAAACTACGAATCTCTAAAATTATCTTTGGCGGCTCCCAATTAAGTACTGCCTCTACTTTCACGGGATCCACTACAATGCCCTCTTTGCTGATGATGTAGCCTAAAAATCTAACCTCAGATAGCCAAAACTCACACTTGCTGAACTTAACGTATAATTGATGCTCCTGCAAAGTCTGCAATGCCAATCGAAGATACTGCTCGTGCTCTACCTCCGATCTCAAATAGATAAGGATATCATCAATGAATACAATCACAAACTGGTCCAAATATGGATGAAAAACTTGGTTCATCAAATCTATAAATATCGTGGGTGCATTGGTCAGCCCAAATAGCATGACAAGAAACTCGAAGGACCCATATCGAGTAAGCAAAGTGGTCTTAGGAATATCTATCTCCTAAACTCACAACTGATGATAGCCTGAACAAAGATCAATCTTGAAATACTATGCTCCTTGTAGCTGGTCGAACAAGTCATTGATCCTTGATAGTGGATACTTATTTCGGATAGTGACCTTATTCAACTCAAGATAATCTATACACAAACGCATGCTACCGTCCTTCTTCTTAACAAAGAGGACTGGTGCTCCCCATGGAGAATGACTCCTACGAATAAAGCCCTAAGATAACAACTCATCTAATTGGGTTTATAGCCCCCTCATCTCAGTAGTTGTCATACGATATGGTGCTCGGGATATCAGTGCTATGCCCGGCTACAACTAGATACAGAACTCAACCTCTCTCACGGGAGGTAACCCAGATATGTCCTGAAAGACATCTTGATGATAACTCTAGTCTTGCACAAATCAGCACTCCGGTTCCTCAGCATCACCTCCTCGACATACACTAGAAATGACTCCACAATATGGTTACCCTGTGAGGTCTCTACGATCAACTCAGACCCATCGGACGCTCGCAAGCTGACTGTTTTAGCAAAACAGTCGTTACTCACATGGTAGTATGATAGCTAATCCATACCGAGAATGACGCCGAACTCCAACATTCGCAAAATGATCAAATCGATGATGAACTCGGATTCATCTAGACTGATGACACATCTCCTACAAAAACTCTCTAATAGGGATACCTCCCCTAAAGGAGTAGAGACGGATAACAGTACATATAAAGGATGTGCGATCAACTGAAGCCCATCTATTAAGCTATGAGAGATAAAAGAATGTGAAGCTTCTGAATCAAACAAGATCCAAGCTAGGAAGGAATTCAGTAAGAAAGTACCTTCCACTATAGCTCCGCTCATACCATGATCACGTGGTACGACTGTATAAACCCTGCCGGTAGCTAGCGCTTGCTGCGTTGGTGGTAGTGGAACATATGGGTTTGTCTGACCCTGAGGAAACTCCTGAATAGCGTGAATCTGTCCTGTTGGACCCTCAATCCTTGGAGAGGCAGGTGGGGTCTTTATCCTCTGCTGCTACTGATCCTGACGATAGTTATACTGCTGCTCGTGTCCTCGTCCATACTGCTGGCCCTGACCTCTGCCATGCTGGCCCCCTGCTAGTGCACTACGACAATCGCTGACCTTATACCCCATCTTGTAACAATTGTAACATGCACCCTAAATCCTATGCTGCTACAACACTCTCTGATCATGTCATGGTGCGCTCTTGGACTGACCCTGCTGCTATTGCTGAAAATCCTTACCCCACTCTTGGGGTCCTCCAAGTCTGGCAAAAGGTCTCTTACCCTTACACTTGTCACTCTGCTACCATGGTTTAGAGATACCCTCTCTGGTCTTCTGGAACATCATAGTCTCTGTATCCTATGAAATGCCTACATCAGCTACCACTCGAATTGAGCGGAACCTCCTAGATACGAGGTATCAATGAAGGCTTTAACAAAACCCCATAAGAAACATATGCGCCTAGCACTCTCCAGACTACCACATGCCTGTAAATCGAAGTAGACTCATGAATCGTCTCTCATAATCTGCTACGGACATATCTCCCTACTCTAGTCTAGACAACTATAGTCCTTTCCCAGCCCGTGCCGTGGAAGACATGTACTGCTCATCAAAGAAATAGATGAAGTCCTCCATAGGAGTATCATCCGGTGCTCGGGGGTGAACTGAAGCATGTACCATCCTCCGACATCACCTTTTAGGCTGTAAGCTGCTAACCTATGCTTCTGTACTGAATCAACGTTAAGTAGATCAAGGATATTACTCACGTCCTTCTTCCACTTGTGGGCTACAAGTGAATCTAATGACCCTTGAAATTCCGGTGCCCTCATCTTTTGGTACCTCTCGACTAGGTAAAGCCAAGCCTCCTACTCTACAGTTGCAACTGATAGTGGGTGAGTCCTGGTGTAACATCTAGGGACTCCTCTGTGATGGCAATGACTGGAATCAGTAGTGGTCGAACTACAGGTGGCGGTGTGACTGGCGACATATGATTCACCACTTGCTGCTCCAGCACTGCTAGCCTAGCTATTATAGGTGCCATGAGGTACTACGGAGCCTGTTGCGGCTCAATTGGAGCCTGCTGTGGTTCGAGTGGAGCCTGCTGCGGCTCTGGCTCCAGCTCATCTCGTCTCTCTCTCTGAGCATGGGATACTCTCAGTCCACATCCTCGTCCTACCATCTATAAATTTCCAGGAAGAGAGTTTATAATACGCAGTTATGAGACCTCAGACAAAAGCATATATAACATAGAGCAATAAGAAAAATCATATCATAATTCATTCATGCAAATACTTTTCAATCGAAGTAAGATAGTCATAAAAAATTCATAATTTTCGAGGTATACATATATAATGTCCTCACTCATTCTAGGAATTCCTAGCAGACTCTATACATGAATCCTAAGAAACTATATTCTATTTTCATGACTCGACACAAGATAATCCTAAGGATGCTGGAACTAGAGCTTTAATACTAACTGTGATGCCCCTTTTATCACACATGGCTATAGTCCAAGGTGAATCCAGAAATGGCAAACCTGCCATTCACTCATACCGTGTATTAACACATTTCACCAATCATGATAATACCCTTTAGTGGAATCAAACATAAGTATAGGTACAAAATAGGTAAAATAAGGAAATAAAAATAATAGACATATATAGAAAGAGATATATCATAAATGAAAATCTCAACTGAAATATATTGGATATCTAGAATAATGAAAATGTCTCAACATGAATCAATTAAAAATCATACTAAGGCACACTGCTTTTACAATATGAAAACAAAACTCTAATGTTTGAATGAGAACATAAAACTATAGTGAAGTCTCATTTGTTAAAATGCGCGATAGCTACTATGCTAGAACTCCGTCATCCTACGGCTCTCTCAAACTTTGATCTACCTGAAAGGAAATTTAAAACCAAAAAGAACAACAACAAGAGCGTCAGAGCACTAAAGCAAGATCATCTCAATCCGCCCCTAGGGAAGGGCTGCTAGATATAGTGAAGGCTCTATCTATTAAGCATAGTCTACCTAGATTATTTTCCCCATGTCTAATAGAATTAATACTTAGAAATCTACAACAAGAGATGTGGTATGTCGAGTAAAATAATCCAAAAAATAAAACCCCCATGTATATACAATATTTCTCAAATTGTAGATAACTAAATATTAATCCCAAACTAAGAGTGAAAGGAAACATAATTGGAAAAATAAAGCATCAAAAATAACCATCAGTATATGTATCTCGTGTACTCACACAATAAGGTATCTCAGTCATCAAATATCTCAACAATGAGTCGAATTCACTTTTGGCATCCACCAAACTCAAGCTATCACATAATTATCATATTACAACTCTTCACAAAATTTCTAATTCATCACATTATCATGCACAATGGACTACCCTGTATGTATCCTAATAGTGTACACGGCTTATTAGTCTCATCACGATCTTAGTGTGTAATATGAGTGTGGAACGACCTACCATATAGGTATCCTAAGAGATGACTCACAAGCCTCATTGCACCCTCATGTCGATGGACTGCGAGACAAAGCATCCAAATCCGACTCAATGGACTATATAAATGGAATATCGACGTACCACCATATGTAGTACCGAACTAAGCTCATCAACGATATCCATCTTGTGAATAAATTGTGCATGTCTGGTATATCGACACACTATCTCATATATGTTAGCCCTTATGTTTTGATGGTATTTTACAACCATCATTATCGGTACTAATTGCTTGTTGAGTGATATTGTAGTTAATATATATATCAAGCTTGTTAGTACCACTTATGGAGGATTGGATGTAATATGAGCTACAACGACGATATCCAAAGAAGGAGGAGGCATAGTGATAAATCAAATGTTAATCAAGAACAACACATTCAAGTCAAAGCTTCATCAACTCAAAGCTATATCAAGACTCAAAGAATTGTAATTCTATTTGAGGATATTAGCTAGTTTTTCATTTCTCTCTAGTGTTAGAATGTAGGCAAGTAGTTGTAGATTTCACTTGAAGCTGTTGGGATATCACACACACGTTTTCATACTTATATTTTTGAATGTTTTGATAAAATATCATTTTTACAAGTATGAGGACATTTTCATAAAATTCCTTTTCCAAACAGTTTGTTTTTAGTGTTAAAAATAATTTACAAAGTTACACAAATTTTTAGAAGTCATTTGAATATTTTTACAGATTTTCTAAAAAGAGTCAAAACTGTTTTCTAAACTGTATCTGTGTTAGTTCGCGGTCGACCGCTATGGTCGACCGCGCCTGTGTCTTTTTCTGAGTGGGCAGCAGAAACTTTCGCGGTCGACCGTCAGCTCGAAAATTCCCACGGTCGATCGTAAAATTCTCTAAAAATTTTCCGAGCCTTGAAAGTGGCTCGCGGTCGACTGTGAGATTTTCAAGATCGACCACCGTTTACTCCAACGACCTTTTACGTACAGATTTCAGACGATGATTTTTACGGGTTTTGGGAGATTTAGGTATGGGTTTTGGCTACAGTGTTTTCTCCTATTTAAACCCTTCATACCCCTCTTCTTCAACCTATCCCAAGCACTTTGAAAAACCAGAGATCTATTTTTACTGAGAGCCAAAATTTTCAAACCTGGTTTCTGTGTTTTTTAAGTTCACATCACAGCTTCAGTGTAATCTTTCTCCTTGTCATAGGGACATTATAAAGAGAGAGTTTCTAAACCATTACTACTGTTGAGAGTTTGATCTTGTGGAGATCTACTGTGTGGGAGTGAGATCTTATGGTGATCAACTGTGTAGTTGCGAGATCTTGTTGAGATCATTTGGTAGAAGAAGTTTTGGCTTTCAAACCGGGTTGTATAGTGGATTCTCCTCGAGAGTGGGGAGCGAGGACGTAGGTCAGCGGGCCGAACCTCGTTAACACATCACGCGTCACTTGGATAATGATTTATAACTCTATCTCATTTGCTTTGGTTTTTCTCTATTGTGTGTTGCTTGTCTTAATTTTTATTACACAATTATAGCCTTAAGACCCTAACCACCCCCCCTCTAAGGTCCAATAATATAGTACTGAGTTGTGCTCATCAATGATATCCAACATGTGTATAAACGATCTCTAACTCAAGTGTAATATGCTCAACACTTATCAAAATCCCATTTGGGATACTCATGTATGTACTATGACACTATTCATGTATATTCATATCTATACGTTGATTATTGTGCGACTCGAACCCCGCGATCGCATCTCAAAATAGTGCAATACAATATTCAGAAAAAGTCTTAGTAGTCGATGTTCGCGGGAAAAATGGTTTTCTTCATTGATGATTCCATTGCACTCTTAAATAACAACTTTTTGTGTTACAAAAAGATCCGGTCTTTTTATAAGATCCGGTTACAATGAAAATCAAACAAAAATGAAAATTACAACTTTCCTTATTTGTCGAACAAATCGCGAGCTCCTGTTATCCGGTCACTCGCTTGCGTGGGTTGTTTGCCTGCGCCGATGGTTGATCCGTTGACCACCGCACGATCTAGATCCGAACAGATCTACGCAATATCACGGGTATTATCTCACCAAGGAAATAATAGCCGGAGGGATTATTTCACTAAGGAAACAATCGCTCAAATCTCGGGATCAAAGACCAAGCTTTGATCTGGAGTATAGCAACGTAGATCTGTAGACTTGGTTCCCTCGAACTCCTGCCTTTTGTGATGCGGGTGCTCGTCAAGAACCAGATCCAAACGTCCAAGTCTTCAAGCCTTCAAAAACTCGAGCACAAGTTCTCAATCCGGTAGAGTTTCGGCTCTCCAAAAAGTCCTCTCAAATGATGAATCACCCTGCCTATTTATAGGCAACCAAATCTGTGCATTTGGCACAGATCTGGGCGGCCACCTCAGGGTGGCTCGGCCTTAGCCGAGCCACCCTGGGGTGGCTCGGCTACCGAGCCACCTCAGGGTGGCTCGGCTTTGGCCGAGTCACCTTGAGGTGGCTCGGTTTTTGCCGAGCCCCCTTTGGGGTGTTTTCCATCATTTCTCGTCTTTCGGTTCTGTATCGGATTTATCCGGATCTTGATTTGATAGTCAGGATCTTTATTTGGTAGTAAATCCACCTTGGTGTTTGAGTTCGAACCCGTTTTACGGTTGAACGACTCGTTGACTTCCCGAACCGTTGGATTGGTTCCGCACGCGAATGCATTCCATTGCTCGCGTGCAATTCGTTGATCACGTCGCCTCATCACTCGATGTTCGTTGATTTGTCGAATTATCATGCCGAGCTGTGCTAAGGGACCTATAGGCAATTTTATACGCCTACAGATACCCCCTCCAAAGTATTTCAGCCTCGTTCTTTTATAGTGGAGTCTGGAATACTTTGGATATGATTTCCCTCACCCTCAGTCGGTGTAATGGGACCTGGAAATGACCTTTGTTCTGTATTCCTTCAATCCTTCAGGCTATTCGGTGCTTTGTCGAACGTCTGTAAGGGTTCCGGTGCTACATTTATTGTCTGACCGTTGTCGGAATTTGAACTTGAAGTCGATTCCTGATTTTTCAATCTTTAGCTCGTGCTTGTTGGTTCAACATATAACTAACCCTCGATTGTTGGTGTCGAGTTTTTATTTGTGACGCGTTGTCCGACGTAGTGTTATTGAGTTATCCTTAAGAATATTTTTAGAAAAAAATATTCTCCAGGAACTTCTCAACAAAAATAGGGAATAGTTTATACTCGTATACCTTATTGGAGTATTTCTCATATCTGAATGAGCTGAACCGGTATAATTATCTGAACCGGTCTGATAATGACCCAAAAGGCAGTAATTTGGCTTGAAAATTCTTCCGATCCTTCCGAATGCGCGGGAGAGACCAAAATAAACAAGGGATTGAACCCTCGGTCGATTTGAAGTTGTTTCGACGCTCAATTCAGCTTCAATTTGAATTATGGTTCAATTCTGGTTCAAACTGGTTCAACCTGGTTCAAGACTGGTTCAACCTGGTTCAAACTGGTTCAGGACTGGTTCAAGACTGGTTCAGCCTGGTTTAGCCTCTTTTGAACTCATTTGGACTGGTCTGGTCTGGTTCACTCTGATCCGGTCTGGTTCAAGGCTGGTTCACTATATAAAAGGGGTTTTTTTTCCTTTTCCTTTCTTTTCTTTTTCTCCTCTAGGGCCGGCCCCCCTACTCCTTCTTTTTGAATTTTCTCTTCCCTCAGGTCTCTTTTCTCCATCCAACCCTCAGATCTGTCTTAGATCTAGCTTTCCTTTGGATCTTAGACTGAGAAATCTCCCAAAAACTCCAAACAAAAAGTTTCTTTCAGGCCCCTCGAGCGTGTGGTTCAAGTTTCCTTAAAGATCTCATCTTTATTGGATCTCGAGCTTTTCTTCAGGTAAATCCTCCATGATCTTGGTCTATTTCATGTTCGATCTAATGTATGGAGTCGTGGAATTGTATGTAAGGGTTGAGGGTGTGATTTAACGCCCCGAGCTAATCCTTTAGGGGGTAAAAATTGAAATTTTGAGGGGTTTTTATGCAAAAATTAGGGGCTAAAATTATTTTTTGAATTTAACCCCTTGAGTTATTTTGCAGGTCATCATGTCCCGTGCCCCGAGAGCTCGCTCCTCTGCTGCGTCGGCTGATGGCGCGCCTCCCTCTTACGCTGGTGAGCTATTTTTGGCAATATTTGGAAATTTATAAATTAGCCCCTTTTTTTCTTAGAAATTTGCAAATTGGTCCTTTTACCCCACGTTGTTCTCCTTGGTGAGGCAATCGGAAAGAGCCTTGATTCTCCTTGGTGAGGATCGACGTTTTAAAGATAGGTTTTGCTTGGTCAAAACCATATCTCAAAATAAAGGGGGCGATTTGAAGCTACATTGTGCTTTATAAGGCAGGGATATATTATCAATATACCCTATCTTGTGATTGCACAATGTGGCCAAATCGTCTCACCCTTTATAAGGCAATGACTCTATTTTACCCATTTGTAAAATAAGTTCAATTTCCTTTTATAATTAAGACTAACAGGTGTTTAACTGTTCATTTCCAATGGGATATCCTTCTGGATCATTCTCATCTCATGCAGTATATGGGCGTCGTGGCGAGTACTATTCGACTTCCGACGATCTTTCCCCTATTCCAGTTACTCCTCAGTTCGTTTTGGGCACGTCGACTGAGGTTGCCCAGGTGGTGAAGGAAGGTGGGCACCGAGCTCTTCGACAGTTGATTACCGATGCACCTTTCGTGAAGGACGCCAGTTCTATTCAGCCTCTTCTGAAGAGCGATTTCTTATTTGGCGACTCTGTCGAAGACCCGGATGCCGTGTTTATTGAGGCCGAGCAGTGGCTTCATAAAACTGACAGTGGTTTTATATATTTGCCGAAGATTCCTCGGCATCATCGTTCATTGACTGAGCTCAGGCGTCAGGCTGTGACACGGGAGATGTCGTGGCGCTTGACGGAGGAGCATGAGAGCGTCCACTGCGGCTACATCACTCATCAGGTATTTCCTGGCTCGAGCAGGAGTCATGTCACCAGATTGCGTCCTGGGGTATTGGGGCTGGATGCACCACCACGTAACGAGTTCCTTGCCACCGCTTCTACCTTGAGGAATCGCCTCGCTGCTCTAGGACGAGAGATGCCTGTGACGCGTCACAGGATTTATGGTTGGGTCCATTATTTGGACAAGTTTTGGTGGACTCGCATGACGACGTACGTCTTGAGCCGATGGGGTGAGGAGTTGCACGCCTGTGGTTTATATGCAGCCGTTCGTGCCACCATGTATGGCTTGCCTGTCAGCGCGAGGCATTTCTGTGCTTTGTTCGAGCTTTATAATCCAGATTCGAACACTTTTCTGACCCGGCAAGGGGAGTTGGGCTTGGCTCTTCACGAGATGCACATGATTTCTGGCTTACCCATGGGACAGATGTTATATCAAGAATACTTTCCCTCCAATCATGAATTGAATCAATTGAAGGATCGTATGCCCGATCGCTATGAGACTCTATGGGACCTCACTTGTCACTATCATATTGCTTTGGCGCAGTCTGAGCCTTTAGCAAAGAGGACTAAGGTATTCGTGAGTCTGAAGCAGTTTGCAAACTATTTGTTCAAGAATCTGGAAAGTAATTCTGGCGAGGCTATTTGTGAGTTGGCCCCACTTACTCCCTCAGGGGTGAACAGTCTACTGAAGAAGATTGACGCTCATTCTTATACCACTAGCAGTCCTGAGGGTGGCTTTCCTGCAGGGACCAAGTTCAAATCATTCTTATGGCATGCAACCGCACCGATTCGACCGATGACTCTTCTTGCCGGTTATCTTGCTATTTGGTTAAAGAAATGCGTGGTTCCATATCAGTCTGGCGATGCCTTGCCCTTGGAAGTGCTCTACCCAGCAGTTCAGCTCGCCCACAAGAAAGAACTTTCACTTCTTCCGGTAATGGTGGCTAACATTCATCGAGGACTTCGACAGCTTTCTGGTGCCTTTACACGGAAGGAAAGTGATTTGCCGGGTCAGATTCCCACTATTAAGACGGAGCTCCCGTACACTTATTTGATGGCCTGGTTCATCCTTCACCGTTCGGATATGATGTCGGTACCGAACGCCACAGACCACTCCGTTCCCCTACTACAGTTGCTTGAGAATGGCAAGTGGGAGGGGCGCGGATTTTCTGACATCAGACAGTAGCTGCAGGTCCATAAGTGTTGGACATTTTTCACTTGCTTCCCGTAGTTCTCCGGCCGATACGGCGATTGTTTGATAGATGAGGAGAGGCCGAGAGAGTATCGAACTCACTTGGACATCGGCTGCTTTAACTGGCTAGTGAACATTAGGCCAGGTTATCTGACTTTTCGGGTGAGGGATCAGTGTTTCATAGAGCCATATCTACCCTGCCGATTCGCTCGTCAGTTTGGCTATGATCAGCTTTACGTCGGGAATCCTCGTCAGCAGCTTCGGGCCCACGGCGGTTTGATGGATGGTCTCCGTGCTTGGTTGTGGACCGTGACTGGCTGTACTGGTGCTAAGTTCAGTCTCCCGAGTGCTGATCGGTAGTTGAACCTCACTTTCTTAAGCTGGAAGTGGTTGTTAGCAGCTAATAAGACTATCCCCGTGAAGCCGATTGCAGAACTAGAGGCCGAGGAAGCTTCTCAGGTTGATTCCTGTAGGATTTGGGAAAACGCTTGGTCACAGAGGACACGGAACAAGACTCGTCGGATTGATGAAGAGGGAAAGAGGACCTTCCATTCTGCAGACGAGGCTTCAGGCGGAGATCCTGAAGATTACGATGACTTTTCCGAGCGAGGTTAATCATTCATCTTTTTCTTCTGCTTTCCAGAATTATTAAAGCTAACAATGGTTTGATGTTTCAGGGACCACTGGTGACCAGGAAGAAGAGCTCCGCCCTCCTTCCCAGGCGAGACCTTCGATTATTGTCCCTGCTGCTAGGCGGAAGAGATTAGCTCGCAAGCCGCGTGCAGCTTCCCGAGCATCTGATATGGATTTGGCTGGTGATGATCCTGCTAGTGACGGAGGTAACATCTACCCTGTAAATCGTTCTCTTGGTTATTCAGAACATTGACTCATGCTTTTCCATCTCTACATAGGAGAGCGTGGAGAGAGCGAGATGAGTCCCGATCCCGTTCTTGTATCTCCTGGTGAGCCTGACCCACTGTCCCATGTAGAGAGGCCTACAGGGGTTGATGACATTAGGGAGGATATCGATGTAGGACCTGATTCCGCGAATCCAGGTACATCTACCATTGACAATGTATCTTTTAGATGGCACATAAAGGAATTTGTGCATCCTCTAATTGTCTCTGTACTTCTTGCTCTTTCAGATAACTTGCAGGAGGAGAACATGGGTTTTGGAAATAAAGAGGCTAATGCACCCGTGAAAGGTAATTCATATCTATTAGTTGTAGTCTCTTCATTCTTCTTTGGTACTTATATTCTCTTGTGTCAGACTTCTCGGTTGATGATTTTGATGAGGAAGGCCTGTTTGTGGACACTCCTATGCTGCACTTCATGTATAGCTCCCCTCAGATTGATGACCAGCTACCTGGAGATATGTTTTCTGAGTCCACATTCGCTAAAAATCCCGAGGATGGTTCCTTTGAAGGTATGTGCCTCCTTCTAAGTTGATTATAGGACTAGCCAATTTTGACTAATGCAGCTATAATGTGATGCCTCTACGAATTCCGTTTTGAATTTGACAGGAGCTTTTGTTGAGAATGATCCTGTTGAGCCGGCTGTGAGACCAACTACACCAGTCGATACACTCGCAGCCGTTGCATCTCCACTACCCCCAGTGACTCAAGAGGGTATGAATTAAACAACTGAGAATGTTATTTTTTCTTCCTCAAGGTCTTTTTTTGACGGATTTCTCCTTCTTTGTGTAGGGCTTTCTTCTCGGCTCCATGTCCTTGTGAAAGAGTTGCTATCAGACGACGATCCTGAGAAGATCGTTCTCTGCATAGAACTTCGCTCCTTCTTCTCCTTCGTGAATGCTATGATTGGCAAGCTCTTCCACAGTGGACTCTTCCTTCGCCAATTCAAGCCTTTTCTTGATTCCAAAGTCAATTTGATAAGGAAAGCAGGATATCCAGATTTGGCACAGGCTATAGTTGATGACCTTGATTGCCTAGAGCATGAGCTTCAGATGTTTCGTGAGCTCCGAGATGCAGGCGCCTCCTCATTTATTGCTGCCGAGCTGGACACCCACTTACAGTCATCACGCGAGACTCGGATTCTTGCTGAGCTCGAGATTCAGATGCAGCGGGGCCGAGTAGATCGAGTTAAGACCAGCCTTGCTACTAGATCATCTTCGGTTGCCGAGCTCGATCTTTCTATTACCTCCTGTGCGACCGAGATAGACCAGCTCAGAAGAACACTCCGTGAAAAAGAGGAGACTTTGGATATTCTTCAGATGACGAAAGCACAGGATCAGCAAACCCACACTGCTTTATCTGATGAGTTGAGATCCTTGGAGCAGAAGCTAGCCGAGACAGAGGAGATTGCTGCGAGGACTTCAGCCACCACCGAGGAGT
>BQKN01065411.1:741404-761234 GCA_022839385.1 Asparagus kiusianus
GTGTTAGGTGTTGGCTTTAGGATTTTTGGCTAACCCCCAGCCTTCAACGAATTTGATTAGCCTTTACCGACTACCGTTTGAGTCGGGCTAGCATGCGGATTGTCTAAATCCGTTCCGCAAGTGACGTTAAGCTAAAAGAGTTAACTCTTTTAGTGCTACGATATTGAATACATAGACTTCGTCTTTTTCCTGTGAAAAGACTAAACAGCAACGTGTATGAGACGTTGACTCAGGATTTTTGGCAAATCCTCAGCCTTTAACGGATTTAATGTGCTCTTACCGACTACCGTTTGAGTCGAGCTTACATGCGGATTGTTTTAATCCGTTCCGCATGTGACGTTGTGCTAAAGGAATGAACTCCCTTAGACTTCATGCTACAACTTCGAATATGTAGACTTCACCATTGTTATGGGAATAGGCTACCCAGCAACGTGTATTAGACGTTGGCTTATCCCTACTAGGCTTTGGGATAAAGGTCCCCAGAGTCAGGCTCTGGTATCTTTTTCTACGGATAAAGACCAAACCGGCGACGCGTGTTAGGCGTCGACATATCCTTTCTTAGGATTCAGGATAAAATTCCCCATGCGTGTGAGGCATAAATTTTGGTGTTATTAACAACAACTTGCCACAATATTGAATATGTGGACGAGTGTTCTTTTCAACGGTTAAGAACTAACCGGCGGCGTGTGTTAGGCGCGGACTTATCCTTGCTTAGGTTTCAGGATAAAATACCCCAGAATTGAACTCTGGTGTCTTTTTCTGCGAAAAAAACTAAACCGGCAGCGCGTGTTAGGCGCAGACTTATCCCTGCTTAGGATTCGGGATAAACTTCCTAGGATGAATCCTAAATTATTAAATTTTGGAAAAAGAGTTGGTGTGGGAAAGGAAGAATTTTATATTCTATTCCCCGAGCAAGGAAGGAAGAATTTTATATTCTATTCCTTGATTCTGGAAAGGAAGAATTTTATATTCTATTTCCAGTGCAAGAAGGAAACTAGAAGTGGGATCTCCACTCCGAGAATCCAGAAGATCTAGATAAACTTACCTTTTATAGGATTGGTTATCTGATCAGAAGATGAGTTTTTCGTTTATCGAACTAAAATTTCAACTTCGGTTATGACCATGAGAAGGTTTAACCAAAGAGAAAAGGAAGGGAGTTCTTTCGTTTATCGAAAGGGGACTCCGAACTGAAAGGGGACCTCTTGTTCATGGAGAGAGTCAAGAGGGCTAGAAGAACATTTTGATGGTCTCACTGTAAATTGGAATTGATCAGTGAGGGATTTTGGTGGTTAAAATGGATTTGGGTTATCCTCTAGAATATTGAATGTAATATTCTTCAAGGAACTTCCCGATAAATGAGTTGTCCTGAATGTACTAGGGATAGTACTTTTTCAAAAACTTCCCATTTATTGGCATTAATTGCCTGACACCCTCTAGAGAAATTAAGTGATAAGCGCCGTTTGAATAGACTGTGTCTATTACAAACGGTCCTTCCCACTTGGGTTCGAATTTACCTTTCTTCTTGGAATTGAGGATTATTGGTCGGTGAGCAGCGAGGACCAGATCTCCTTCCTTGAAGCTTCTTTGGCGGACCCTTTTGTCAAAAGCCCTGGACATTCTAGCCTGATAGAACTCAATGTGTTGTTGAGCTTCCAAGCGCTTTTCGTCCAGCCTCTCGAGTTCCTCGAGACGTTTCAGATGTTGCTCTTCGGTCGTCATCTCCGTTGCGAGAGCGATCCGGAGGGAGGGGATTTGAATCTCCAATGGTAGCACAGCTTCACATCCGTACACCAACGAATAGGGGGTGGCTCCCGTAGGTGTGCGTATGGTGGTGCGATAAGCCCAGAGCACTTCGCCGAGTTTATCATCCCAATCTCGCTTATTGGTTTTCACGAGTTTTGACAGGATCTTGATGATCGTCTTGTTGAAAACCTCAGCTAATCCATTAGCAGCGGGATAATAAGCCGTTGACGAAACATCTTGAATCTTGAATTTGTCACAGAACCTGATGAAAGCGTTGCTTATGAATTGCGGACCGTTGTCATGAATGATCCGTCTCGGCACGCCGTGTCGGTATATGACATGATGCTTGATGAAGTTGATGACGTTGTTCGTCTTCACTTCTTTAATCGGAATTGCTTCAGCCCACTTTGAAAAGTAGTCGGTGGTAGTGAGGATAAACCGATCGCCTTTGACTGAAGGGGGAAAAATAGGACCGACAATGTCCATACCCCATGTCTCGAATGGCCAGGACGTGGTCGACGTGTGTAACCGCTCCGGTGGTTGGTGCATATAATTCGCATGCACTTGACAGGCATGACATTCTCGGGAGTACTCGATCACATCACGTACCATTGTTGGCCAGAAATATCCCATTCTTCTGATTCGATCATAAAGTTTGGGACCGGGCTGATGTGCGCCGCATTCTCCTTCGTGTGCTTCCTTAAGAACTTCTTTTGCTTCTTCGTTCGAATGGCATCGGAGAAGCAAATCATCATACCCTCGACGGTATAATGTGCGGGTCTTAGTATTGTAAAAGAACCGTGGTGCTCTTCGGCGAATAGATTCTCTTTCTTTTACATCCTTCGGCAAAATGCCATACTGGACGTAATCAATAATGGGAAAGCGCCAATCTCAGGACTCAGACCCGATTTGGGTTGAGTTTACCTCTTTGGCGTTTACGTTTCTATCATCCTCCTCTTCGATATCCATATCGTATATGGGTATGCAGAGTTGGTGTGATCTTACTGTGACTAGCAGTTCAGCTTCGGGCAGTTGCGCGAGTGATACTGCTAGTGCTGCCAGTGCATCTGCATAAGCATTCTGGAGACGTGGGATGTATTTGATATAAAATTCTTCAAAAGAATCTGCCATTCTGATGGCCTCCTGGTGGTACGGAATCAGATCTGGGTTCTTGACTTCATACTCTCCACGAACTTGGTTGACTATCAATTGAGAATCCCCAAAAGCTTCGAGATATTCGACCCCCAGCTCTTTGGCGAAACTGAGTCCAATGAGGAGCGCGTTGTACTCGGCTACGTTATTGGAACATGGATTCGTCAGTGAATAAGCTCGAGGCATCACGTGCTTCCCTGGGGAAACTAAGACAACTCCAACTCCGGAGGAGACTCTAGAACATCTAGGGGTTATTGCCTTATTAACTGCTCTCGAAGCACCATCAAAGTACAATTGCCATACTTGTTGGTGTGATGTGGTGTTAACCTCATGGGTTTCATCTGGCAAGTCATCATATACTTCAACCGTATCTGTTGTTGGACTTGCCGCCAAAAGATCACAAATCGCTTGTCCTTTGACCGACTTCTGCTGTTTGAAGTGCAAATCATACTGGGACAAGAGAAGGGCCCACTTTGCTAACCGCCAATTCATCGAACCCGGTTGAGTCATGAATACACATACCAGATTAACATTAGTAATGACGTAAATCGTCTGGCCAACCAAGTAATGTCGCATCTTCTGTACTGCGAATACCAACGCGAGACATTCTTTCTCAATCATCGGGTATCGAGACTCGGCGCCTATCAAGGTCCGACTTAGGTAATAGACTGCCTGTTCGTGACCATTATCATTGTCTTGTGCTAATAAAGCACTTATCGAATGGTTCATCGCCTTGATGTAAATCAAGAACGGTTTACTTGATTTTGGTGCAACAAGAACAGGGGGATTCATCAGATATGTCTTGATATCTTCGAATGCTTTTTGGCAAGCATCGTCCCAAATAAATGACACGCCCTTCTTGTTTAGATTAGAAAATGGTTGGCACTTCCCAGAAAGATTTGAGATGAACCTCCGGATGTAAGCTAAACGCCCTTGCAATCCTCTGAGCTCTCTTAAATTCCTCGGGGGTTGCAATTCATGTATTGCCTTTACCTTGTCTGGGTCGATGCGTATACCCTTAGTGGTGACGACGAATCCAAGGAATTTTCCGCTGGACATTCCGAGGAAGGATTTTGTGGGATTCATCTTCAACTGATGACTCCGCATGAGATCAAACATCGTTCTCAAGTCCTTGATGTGATCTTCTTTGTTACGGCTTTTTACCACCAAATCATCAACGTAGCATTCAACCGTTTTTCTGAGGTGCTTCTGGAAAATCTTAGTCATCGCTCGTTGGTATGTGGCGCCTGTGTTCTTCAGACCGAAAGGCATCACCGTGTAGCAGAAGACACCGAGGGGCGTTTTGAATGCTGTATGTTTCTCGTCATCCGGGTGCATCTTAATTTGATTATACCCCAAAAAGCCGTCCATGAAGGACATTCTCTCGAATCCGCATGTATTGTCGATAATGACATCCGTGATTGGGAAAGGGAAATCGTCTTTTGGACATGCTTCATTCAGGTTCCTGAAGTCGATGCAAATCCTGATTTTGCCATTTTTCTTCATGACGGGAACGATGTTGGCTAACCAGTCCGGATGTTGTTCCTCTCGGATGAATCCTGAGTCGATCAACTTCTTAACCTCTGCCTCGATGGCTTCCATAATCTGCGGACGAAACCATCTTTGCTGTTGTTTGACAGGTTTGGCATCCGGCTTGATGTCGAGGCGGTGCATTGCCACATTGGGGTCGAGCCCTGGCATGTCTTCATAGTTCCAAGCGAAGACGTCGATATATTCCCTGATAAGGGCAATTAATTCCTCCTTCTCATCTGGAGGAAGACTACCGCTGATGAATATGGGCTTTGGATTGGCCTCATCGCCTATATTAATTTGGACTACTTCGTCTTCGGTGGGTGGTTCTCTCTGTTCGAACCTATCACCATATTGCATGTTTAGGTGATGAACCCATGGGTCCTCCCACGCTGGCATTTGATCGTCATCCTCCAACGTAGATGGATCAGCTGTAGTCATGTTCGACATTAAGGTCTTGAACATTTCTCCCAAACTTGTGTCGGAATCCTCAGCTGAAGAATCTGGCAAGTACCTATCTTTAGCTTTGTTAGCAATTTGATCAATAATTTGCCAACCACATTCGTCATCAGATGATGAAACATAGCCTAAGCCTCTCTTGTGACGGTAATAGTCATCCGGTTTCCCTTTTGGTACATATGCCGCTTTGACTGGGACACGGGAACCTCGATCGAAGTATAAACCTTCTCCGAGTGTGAAATCGTATCCTTGTTTTTCCATGAGCGTGCGCGCTTCCGAACTATACTTAGATAAATGCAGACCAGATTTGTCATCATCTTCATCTTCTCTTAGGAAATGATCTGGCAACGGAAGATTTTCTCCTTTACCGTAAATCACTTCTTTTTGTCCCCCTATTTTGGCAGGAATAATCCGGGTTGTTCCGAAAGAATGCTGGAGGTGTTTCTTCGTTACATAAGACGATCGGAGCGGCATACATAAATCTGGATTATCATATAATCCCTTTATCGCATCATCAAGAGACAAGGAGTACTCTAAATCATGATTTATTTCAATATCGGCAAGTTGCCAGTTACAACCGCCATCTGACGATTGTTCATCGTCAAGATTGATTACAAAGGGTACAATGTCATTTAAAACAAAACCACCATTGTAATCGAATCCGGCCTCGGAATCAGCTTCTTCTCCGCTGTCCGTGCCTTGGACCGATGGTTCCGTATCGGATTCGTTACCATAAAGGAGAGAATCTGTGAAGTAATTCTCATACCCTTTGAATGGTTGCTTATCCGCGACCACCGTCCTAACCCTTCCATCAGTGTCGACATATTTCAGACACTGATGTAAGGTGGAGGGAACTATAACATTACTATGGATCCAAGGCCGACCCAATAGTAAATTATAGGATGTCTCGGCATCTATCACGTAACACGTGACCTCCGTCTTCAGATCGCCCATTTGACACTTTATTCGGATCTTCCCCAAAGGTCTTGACCCGCTGGTGTTGAATCCGTAAATGACTGTGCCCGTAGACGCCAACTTGCTGACTGGAATGCCAAGGCTATGCATTAGGCAAAGTGGCATAATACTCACAGCGGAACCCGGATCCACTTGGATTCGGTTGACTTCGCTAGAGCCAATGTACCCGACGAAGTACAGGGGCCGATCATGGTTTGAATTCTTCGTCTGCATGTCCTCTTTGGTAAAGGTGATGCAGGGAATGTTCTTAGCTGCCACATTACACTGTTGAGCTAAAAGTTCAAGTTCCTCAGACACCGGTTTGATCCGAGTGAGGAATGCTTCCGAATCGGCCAAGGCCTCTTGTAAGGCTTCTCTAGTCTCCTTAGACAGCCGTAGCAACTCATATAGCGTTATCCGCGCCGGAATATTAGCTAACTGAGCCATAATGTCGAAGACGCGTGGAGTTTTTGAACTCTCCGGTTTATCCTTTCCAATCGGACGACTGAGACGAGACTGCTTCGAATTTTGAACCTCCTCGGGCCTCTTTTCTTTTTGTTTATCTGCCGGCTGTCGTCGAGCCTCCTCAACCGGTTTAGGAACCGTAATCACCCCCAGCTCTGTGAGAGTTTTGACTGGTCCCTATTTTGTCACCCCCTGCTCAGCTAATTGATCACCAGGAGATGGATATTTGAAGTGATACTCATTTCCACTCCGGGTCGCGAAGACTTCCTGTTCTTCGTCGGAAAGCGGGAAAGTGGGGATTCTTTCGTCATCTTCTCTTGGGATAGCAGAGACTCCGCAACAAGACTTCCCTTTCCCTTTTGACTTCTTCTTGGATGACGATCCAGCCCATTGTTCATCTTCAATCAGGTCGGGGTGCACCAAGAGAATTTCACCGTTTGGGGCTGTGTGTGGGATGAGTCCTTTTTGGCGCTGTCCGTGCGGGTCATCATTCACCGTCTTCATCCCGACTTTGGTGACGCGCTTTGGCTCGAACCAAGTTGTAGGCACCGATCCAAAACTGATTGACACCGCGTTTGCTCCCACATTCTTGGCCGGTTTCGGAGTTATGACCCCTACATCGATTAACGCCTGGATCTTGTCCTTGAGGTGGTAGCAAGACTTCGTTGGGTGGTGGACCGCTCTATGGTACGCGTAGTACTTCGGGTCCGTCACTTTGCTGGCCCCTTCATGATCTACAATCGCCGGCAGCTGGATTTTGTTGTTCTCCAACAAGTACTTGAAGATGCCGGGAACTTCATCATCCTTGAAGGAGTAGACTTTGGGAAACTTCGGCTCCGAAGACTTTTGCTTCTGAGGCCGTTGCTGCCAATGCGGCTGCGATTGTTGTGGCGCTCGTTGCTGCTGCTGTTACTGAGGTTGCAATTGAAAAGTTTGGTTAGCATGAACGGCATTAGCATGAGCTTTACCTTTCCCTTTTGGGTTGAAGTTCTGTTTCGGAGGATTTGTTGCCGGTTGGCATCTCTCCGCCTTCTTTCTCCTGAGGAATCACTCAGCTTGCTCCCCTTGGACCTTCTAATCCTTCCATGTCTTGGATGGTGCTGTGCCCATTGCTTCCAACACATCCAGCGAAAGGTTATTGTGGCAGGTCTGGAGGATGAACTCCTCAGTGATCGGATCCCGGCAATTCATCACCTTGTTCCGGAACCTTTTGACGAAGGTGTCGACTAACTCCCCGTCTTTCTGCTTCTGGTTGAGTAACGATCCGATAGAGATCTCGGTGTCGTCGTCGAAGAAATTTGTGAGGAACTTAGTCTCCATGTCGTCCCAGCTGTTTATGCTTCCTGGCTTGAGGCGACGATACCAATCAAAGGCGGCTCCGCGAAGAGTGCCCACGAATGACCGCACCATCAGAGGCTCATTACCAGAGATGACTCCCAAGTGCGATTTGAAGTAAATCAAATGCTAAGTGGGTGAACCCATCCCATTAAATGGCGTGAAGTTAATTAGACTGAACTTCGCCGGATATGGGATCGATTCCCACTCTCTTGGGTATGGACAAGGAATGCCCGTCTTTTTCGTCTCTTGAGCGGAAATCAATGTATTGATTTTGCTCTCGAGGTTTTTAATTTTTAGGCTTTCACCTGTGTCTTCACTAGCATTCTCGTTACCACCCCCTGCGTTGATGGGAGGGTTGTTGGCATTACGAGTTTTATTTGTGTCTTCATCTTCCAGGTTGTTCTGGTTATGACGACTTGGTTCGCCTTGTTGGTTCCTCAATGCTTGGATCTGTTGGTCATGCATCTCTCTCATGTTCTGCATGGCCATTTACATTTCAAACCTAAAGCTTTCTTGTTGTTTGGCCATGGCTTCTTCGAGCATCTTGGCCACTTGCTCCGCGCTTATCATGAATGACTCGCGGGGCTGTCCTTCACTGGACATAGTATTGTCAGACGCAACTGCTGAGCCGGCATCTGATTGCATCTGATTCTTCATCTCCCGAAGGTACTCTTGTCCGAACCCTACCATACGTCGCGCGAATGATAGCCCCGGATTGTAGACGAGTTACTCGTCGGGGTATTTCTAGAATCGCCTCGGGGTTATCCTGAGCCGATGTTCCTATGCTGGTCATGTTGGCGGTGACCCTTGAATGTTCACCGTCTTCGACCATCGTTCTTCTTCTTCGGAAACGCCTAGACCTTGGCTTTGGCGTTTCAATGCTGAGTCTTTCGAATACAGAAACTCTTTCGGGGACTGCCTTGACACAGTTACACTCAGACAGTACCACCCGAATGAGCTTTGAACAAGGACAATGAGTTTCGAGCCTTCGAGGGCTTCTCTTTCTGGATTTACTCGTACCCCCGGCACGATAGTACAGGTCATCCGTTTGAAAGTTGGAGCAACCTATCGTGTGTTGGCACGATCTCCTAGGTATAACGTCATCGTCATCAGACGATAACGTTTCCTTCTGAGGATGAATTGCCTTCTTTGGGCTTTCCAGAGTCACGCGCCTCGAAACGCGCCTTTGTGGGCGTGAATCTTCAGCGGGCTCTTGCACTTCGATGCGCAAAGTTGTGCGCTTGGGTGCCACGATTTTCTCCAAGTGTTGAGGGTTGCGGCGACTCCCAGCATGTTGAATCGTTTGGGACTTCTTCATTGGCCCCAACCGTTCTTGGACTGGAGCTTTGCCTCGTTCTTTGGGAAGTGGACCGAGGCGCTCCAAAACTGACTTCCTCTTCTGGGATGGTCCTGTGGGATCTCCCGGAACAGTTGCGGAAATCACTGGCGATTTGGGTTGATTCACCGGAGTTTGAGCTTTCGGAGGCTGCAGTTGTTGCTCCTTGGTCTGAACCGCCGCTTCAGACTTCGGTTTCCAAACCCTACGAGTTGATGGCGGCTTCTTGACCACCTCCTTCTGTAGCTTCCGATGGGCTTCTTCAGCTCTGGCCCGTGCTTGCGCTGATAATGCGCGGCGTTTGCGGATACGCTCCTCCAGCGTCGAACGGTTCCGTTTGACACGGACCCACTCCATTGTCGATGGCTTGGAGGAACCACCCTTCATTTGTTGTTGAGGCTGTTTGCCTCGTTTGCTCTTCAGATCCGTGTTGTAGCGGACCCCGTCAACATACTCCATGGCCTTTGCGAATTGCTTCGCAAGGCGTTGACGCTGCCTCTGGCGAGCTCTCTTAGAGAGATTCACCACGCCTTCAACGGCGGATTTGACCTGCTTAGAGGCCGGTGGGACTTCACCCGACGCAACTTCGGCGTCGATCGGGTGAGGTTGTCGTTGGTGGCTTCAACTTCTTCGCACCAACGGACTTTTCTCCTGGAGGAGAACTTCTGAGATTTCTTGGACTTACAGGGGGAGGTTGATCCAGACGAGGACACGTACTCCTCGTACTTCTACTGGTCGAACTCATACTCGACCTCCTCCACGAACGGGATCAAGATCCGCGGCTGCGACGCTCCGATCTCGGCAGCAAGATCGGTGGCTCCCACTGTGGTCGCCAGATTGTTCGCGGGAAAAATGGTTTTCTTCATTGATGATTCCATTGCACTCTTAAATAACAACTTTTTGTGTTACAAAAAGATCCAGTCTTTTTATAAGATCCGGTTACAATGAAAATCAAACAAAAATGAAAATTATAACTTTCCTTATTTGTCGAACAAATCGCAAGCTCCTGTTATCCGGTCACTCGCTTGCGTGGGTTGTTTGCCTGCGCCGATGGTTGATTCGTTGACCACCGCACGATCTAGATTCGAACAGATCTACGCAATATCACGGGTATTATCTCACCAAGGAAATAATAGCCGGAGGGATTATTTCACCAAGGAAACAATCGCTCAAATCTCAGGATCAAAGACCAAGCTTTGATCCGGAGTATAGCAACGTAGATCTGTAGATTTGGTTCCCTCGAACTCCTGCCTTTTGTGATGTGGGTGCTTGTCAAGAACCAGATCCAAACGTCCAAGTCTTCAAGCCTTCAAAAACTCGAGCACAATTTCTCAATCCGGCAGAGTTTCGGCTCTCCAAAAAGTCCTCTCAAATGATGAATCACCCCGCCTATTTATAGGCAACCAGATCTGTGCATTTGGCACAGATCTGGACGGCCACCTCAGGGTGGCTCGGCACTGGGCCGAGCCACCCTGAGGTGGCTCAGCCTTGGCCGAGCCACCCCGGGGTGGCTCGGCCACCGAGCCACCTCAGGGTGGCTCGGCTCAAGGTGGCTCGGTTTTTGCTGAGCCCCCTTTGGGGTGTTTTCGGTCATTTCCCATTTTCCGGTTCTATATCGGATTTATCCGGATCTTGATTTGATAGTCAGGATCTTTATTTGGCAGTAAATCCGCCTTGGTGTTTGAGTTCGAATCCGTTTTACGGTTGAACGACTCGTTGACTTCCCGAACCGTTGGATTGGTTCCGCACGCGAATGCATTCCGTTGCTCGCGTGCAATTCGTTGATCACGTCGCCTCATCACTCGATGTTCGTTGATTTGTCGAATTATCGTGCCGAGCTGTGCTAAGGGACCTATAGGTAATTTTATACGCCTACAGTCGACTACTAAGCTTAGTAGTCGACTACACTGAGTCCATCCAGACTCTTTGAGACAAGTATCAGGATTAGTAGTCGACTACTAAGCACATTAGTTGACTACTCTGTAATATTCTAGTTTCTGGAAATTCAAACTAAGCATGAGTAGCCGACTACTAAACATAGTAGTTGACTACTCTGTCAAAACAAGCATTCTTTCATGTACGAACAGAGCTTATCATTCATCATATACTTATCATGAGATTTAGTACAAATAAAAACATGTAATATTTAATAGAAATCATCCTGAACATGAAACAAATCTATTAATTTGTTCTAATTAGGGATTCACATCCTACTTAATTAATTTCCTCAATTAACTCTTAATTAAACAACGTAATTATTAACATTTGATAAAAACTACTCATGAACAGAGGTGAAACTTCGTTTATACATGTTTATATAACTTAGGTATCATAAACCTAGGGTTTTAGCATGATTAGCTTACAAGAAAACTAAATTAAACAACTAATTAGAGTTTACTCATGAGTTAAACATAATTAACAAGTTAAAATCAAAATTAACATCAACCCTAATGATCATGATCATGTTTCTATCATCAACAGCAAAGATTTAACTTTAGATCTAGCATATGGTTAAAATTTACCATCAAAATTCTAATTTTTATCACATTAGGTTATACTTAACCATGAAAACATCAATTAAACATCATCAAAATTTAACTAATTATAGGGACATGTTTGGATGAAGATGATCTTACCTCAAACATTGTGTTGAACTTCTGAACACGCGTGCAAGATCCCTTCTTTGTTAGAAACCACAAAACCTCACCTTTCCATCGACAAACACTTCGAGATCTCTCTAAAACTCACACTTTAGGGTTAGGGTTTGAGGAGAAAGGTGACTGATGTTAATCTCATGTGAAAGAGGGTAAAAAGAGCTTTTAAAACGAGTATATGTACACATATATACATCTGGGTTCGAAACAAAATAAATTCGACCCGAAACACATAAGAAAACTGGAAACAGCCCGGCTAGTCGACTAATACTACTATTAGTTGACTAATGGCCTTACTAGTTCACTACTAACAGTGTAGTCGACTACTAACAGCATAGATACAAATTTTTGTATGTATCTCTTCTAAGCTTATATATATACATTGGATTGATCTTAAATCAATCTCTAGCATACTCAAACATTAAAATATATTATTTATCTCATTATAACATATTTATTATTATATATCACAATATACTAAAATTTATAGGATTTTACTTCAATCTTGGCGGCTTCTTTGTCACTATCCAAATCACTTGGTTCTGATTCCTCCCATCCCACATACATCACCTTCCTCTTATTGTACTTTATGTATTTTTCTTTTATCTTAGGACAATCCTTTGCTATATGTTCTGGTTCATTACATTCAAAACATTTACCTACATGAGAGGGGGACTTGTTAGAATGATTTTTATGTTTTTTACTAAATTTAATCAATCTTGATACTCTTCTAGAGAGGTGATCCACTTCTCTAGAAACATACGTTTTACTATCCGAGGAGGAGCTATCATCAATTGCTCCTTTAAGAGCATTAGTCTTCATCTTTTGTGAAGGCTCTTCATTCGTTCGTGTGGGTTCATCCTCCTTCTCCTTAATCTTCTTCTCATGGACCTTGAGATTGCCAATGAGGCCATCTAGGGTGAGCTCAGTAAGATCATTTGCCTCCTCAATGGCGGTTGTCTTTAGCTCCCATACCGGTGTGAGAGAACAAATAATCTTGTAGTTTTTTTCTTGATTCTCTAACACCTTATCAAGGCCTTAAAATTGATTTATGATATTAGTGAAACGACAAAAAACATCGTCAATTGATTCATTAGGAAGAATTTTAAATAATTCATATTCATGCATAAGGCTACTAATTTTTGACTCTTTGACTTGGCGGCTTCCCTCATGAGTGACACATAGTTTCTCCCAAATTTCATGTGCGGTTGCACATGTGGAGACCCTATTGTACTCATTTGGAGAAAGACCACAAATCAAAGCGTTCATGGATTTAACATTTAGATTAGCTAAATGCCTTTCTTTCTCGATCATATCGCTACTAGACTTCTCAACGTATTTCTTCTCTATTATCTCTACAATGTCAAGATCAATGCATCATAAATAAATTCTCATTCTACCTTTCTAATATGAAAAATTATTATCGGTGAACAATAAGGGTCTAGTGGTTGATTGACCTTCAAGCATATGCACATTCATTGTTGAATCCATTTGGATCTTTGCTCTACGGTGGTTAGACCTAATAAATATGTAGAGACCAAGCTCTAATACCAAATGAAATTACCCTAGAGGGGGGTGAATAGGGTAATAAAATAATAAATATGCAATAAATTAAATTCAATGCAACACAAGACACAAATTAAATACTAAAACAATAAATAAGGAGGAAGTTAGAGAATAGTTATCCAAGATGACACGGCGATATGTTCATGTGGTTCGGTCCTCCGACCTACGTCCCCGACCATCTCTCCCGATAGTAACTTTACTATCACACCTAGTTTGGAAGCTGAAACTTCTTCACAATGATCTCCCTATGAGATCTTACAATCCTCACAACGATCTCCTCGAGATCAATCTCACCACATAATCACAAGATGAAATAAAAGAAAATTTCCCACAACAATCCTATGATAAGGATCAAGAGATAAACAAATCAAGCTTAGGGGTTTGTGCGATGTGGAATTGAGAAACTGAAAACTTTGAAATAATTGAGAATGAAAATTAGAAAGTTTGAGCGCAAGAACACTCAGAAACAAAACTTAGGGATTTTTCTTTGCTTGCTTGATTGCTGAAGTGAAGGGGGTCAAAGGGTATATATAGAAGCCCTAAACAATAGACCAAATCCCAAACAAATCACCAAATCTTGGATTTTTAGCTCAAACCAGAACTACCCGTTAACACTACCATTAGTCGACTCATGAATAGTCGACTGATATTGTTCATCAGTTGACTTATTAGCTGATCGTTACAGGTTGCTCATCTGTTATTGGTCAACTGATGAACTTATCAGTCGACTAATGGGTCATCAGTTATCTGAGCAGAAGTTTTTGCTCTTTCCAGTGCATTTCGTCTATCGAATGATAACAGGTATGAGTTGACTGATAAACATGCACATGCACTATTCATGATTGAAAATTGAGTTTTGAAGTGCCTTTAAAAATAACAAATAAAATCCAAAAAATATGAAACTTTAGAAAAATCTTATAAACATAAATATAAACATGTTAGTAAAGGAATTTTTGAAAAATAATTTCACAATTGTAAAAACTACTCATTTTTCAAAAATGGTTAAAACTTGTTTTTATAAGTGTGTGTATTTATGAACCCCATTCGCTTTAAATGTTATCTACTTAATAACTTGTCTACATTAAGCTCTAGAGAGAAATAAAAATGCAAATATCTCACACATATGAATACAATTTTTTTGGCTTTGATATTTGCTCAAATGTTGATGAAGCTTCTCTTGTGTAAGTTGCTCTTGAAAGTTTGTATTCGTCAATTTGCCTCCACCTCCTTGGATATCATTGTTGTAGCTCATATTTTGTCCAATCCTCCAATGGTTGGCACTATCTTGCTTGGCAAAATACAATCTACATAATATTACTCAATCAAGCAATTAGCACCACTAATGATTTTTATAAATCATCATTAAAACAAGAAAACTAACACAAAGTATATCTTCCAACACTTGGTTGGCTCTCTCAGTTTGACCATTTATCTATGGGTGGAAAATACTACTATAAGCTAATTGGCTACCGAAAGAATTCTAGAACTTGTTCTAGAAATGTGACGTAAATACTGAGCCACGATCTGATACAATCGTCTCTGTAACTCCAACAATCTCACAATCTCCCGAATAAAAATCCTTACATAAGTCTCTACAATATGTATTGTCTTAACTGGCAAGAAGTGCGTCGACTTCATTACTCGATCGACAATCACCCAGATGGAATCATTTCCTTTGTTAGACCTCGACAATCCCATAATAAAATCCATAGAAATATTTGTCCACTTCCATTCAGGAATGGGTAAGGGCTGTAGGGTACCAGTTGGTATCTGATGTTCTGCCTTCACCTGCTGACAGATAAAGTATTTAGATACAGACTCTGTAATATCCCTACGCATGCCTGCTCCACCAAAAGTGTTTCTTCAGGTCCTTATACATTTTGGTCATACCTGGATGTACCGTGTACTTGGTATGATGTGTCTCATCAAACAAGTTCTTCTTCAACTATAGATTAGCTAGCACTACTAACCGACCTTTCATTCGAAGGCCTCCATCTGATCTGATGGTCCAATCTAGCTTAGGCTCTTTAAAAATCTCTTCCTTTCGGGTTTGAATTCAAGAGTCTTCCAACCGACCGTTGATCACTCTATCAGTCTATGATGGCTGAATTGCTAATGCTCCTAAAAATGCACTGCTTTCACCAACCTATGGTCTGAAATCAAACTGACCGAGGGTGAGAAGATCTCAGTACAACGAGCATCTTAAAGCTGCACGTTTATGATGACACTTCATGCTCAAAGCATCAGCTACGACATTTGCCTTTCCCGGATAGTACTAAAGCACGAACTCGTAATCCTTAAGGAATTCGACCCATCACCTCTGCCTCTAGTTGAGTTTTTTTTTTAGAAAAGAGATATTTTAGGCTCTAATGATATGTATATAACTCGAACTGAACTCCATAAAGATAATGCCTCCACACCTTTAGTACGAAGACCAACGTTGCTAACTCTAAATAGTGCGTGGGGTAATTCTGCTCATGAGTACTCAATTGTCATAAGATATAAGCACCTACTCTCTGAGTCTGCATCAAAACGTCTCCTAGTCCTGACAACGACGCATCCGTATAGACAACAAAAGTCTTATCACTACTCGGAATAATCAACACTAGAGTTGGTAGTCAATTTTGTTAGACCCTAGAGGGGTGTAATTAGGATCTTCTGCTAATCTAATCCGATTTAAATGCCAATTAAAACTAATTAACAAGTTATCCTAGCAAGTATGAAATACAACAATATATATGAGTTAGGATAAGCAATATGAACAACAAGATATATCCTAACAAAGAGATATAGGCAAAGTATGTGCAAGGATATGAAACTAAGGGTGATATAAACATAAACAAGATAAACAAGATAGTGGACAATATGAACAATAGATAATGGCGACAAGAATGATATGAACAATACGCACAAGTGAGATGCCAAGACAATCACAAACACACAAAGATGATCACGGAGTTCGGACCTTCAGTCCTACGTCTCTACTCCCCACTCCTGGAGAGAATCCACTATCACAACCGGGTTTTCTACGCTCACCCGAATAACGTTTACACCTCACAGTGTCGGTTTTCAATGCTCATCGATCAACGTCACTCCTCACACTCGGTTTTCTAGATCACCGAAAACTTCACAACACACTCGGTTTTCTAGCTCACCGAAAACCTTACAACACTCACAATGTAACAAATATAAATTTGTTCTCTATAATAGATGAGAACTCAATGAAAGCACAACTCAATGTTATAATCTCTCACAATCCTAATATACTATGTATGCAAATACAATAAGCTCATATGGGTGTGTGTAACAATGAGATTCAATAAAACTCAACTCAATAAGAACTAGCAATAAGATTGATATGAAATTCAATAGTAAAAATGCTAGGAAATAGAGTTAAGGAAACTTCTCTATAAACACAAAGAGAGGATGATGAAATGTTGAACATGGACTCTTCAATAGCTGATGTAAACTCCTCTTTGTAACAGCAAACCCAAAACAAACTTAAACCAAACTAAACAAGCTTAAACCCTTGTTTAAAACCTTGTTTAAAAACTTCTTAGATATCTTGAAAGAAAACAGCAATAGGGTATTTATACCAACTCAAAACTTCAGCAAAAACTCCACTAAAATGACAACAAAGCCCCCAGAAAAACAGCTCATGGCCGTTGGAGTCCAACGGTCAAATCGGCGGTCGACCGCGGTAGTCGACCGCGAAGAACAAAAAATAGAAAAAATTGTTCTGGAAGGCTGACGGTCGATCGTGAAATTTTCGCGGTCGACCGCGAGACACTTTTAAATCTCACGAAACTCCAGAAACTTTGGCGGTCGACCGTCGCGGTCGACCGCAAGAAAAAAAATCAAAAAACTGCACTCTGGACTACATATGGTCGACCGCCACGGTCGACCACACTGTAGCACGATCGACCGTGATGGTCGACCGCACTGTAGCAACAGCGCACGGTCATTTTCCAGTTTTTGACAGTTCTGGAATTTTGTGTAACTAACTTTGTAAAATCAATTAAAAATAGTAAATCAACTAAAAAAATCATGAAATTTTGAGGGAAGATTCTAGACATGTATATGAACATGTTAGAGAAAGAATTTATGAAAAATCACTACCAGTTGAGAGAAATAAATGTTTGAACACAGATAAACAGTTTCTGAAAAACTGCTGACATACACGATTTTGTAAAATCAATTGGGCACAGTAAATCAACCCCAAAAATAGTAAAATTTTGAGGGAAGTTTCTAAACATGTAGATAAACATGTCAAAGAAATAATTTCTTGAATGCCACTTCCCATTTATGAAAACTCATTTGTTTTGTAAAACATACACGAATATGTGCACGAACAAAAACATGATTTTGTAAATTCCATTAAACATAACAAATCAATTCCAAACTTGATGAAACTTTGCGAAATGTTTATAAACATGAAAGCAAACATGTTACAAAAAGAATTTCTCAAATTGAATTTCCATTTGTGAAAACTCATGTATTTTGTAAGTGTGTCCAAAGCATAAAAACCCAAAACCATGCATGTATATATATAACTATATATATACATAGAAACCAAATACGTGTGTGTATATGATATTGAGCATAAGGTATTTAACCCATATAATATAAAATCTAAACTAAGTTACCCAAGCTAGATCTTGATCTTCAATAAGCTCTTCTTGGTAATCTCGTGGATGAAGCTTAAACTTGATCTTTAAATTTGAATTGCAAGGCTTCACTCCACTATTCCGCCAATCTCCATTGGATATCATCGTTGTAGCGCATATTCCATCCAACCTCTAACTCGTTGTTTGTCTACAATAAATAAAAATATACCAACACTAGACAAACAACATTAGTGATAAATTGTTTGTTAAACATCATCAAAACAAAGAGGCCAACAATCTCCTCCTTTTTGATGATGACAGATGACAAACAATTTACAAAAAGGATATATGCATGAAAGGAAATGAATATACAAAGTATAATATATCATGCAAATAAATAAAAGAAGATATACTCACAATATCATGCATATAAATAAAAGAAGATATACTCACAATATCATGCATATAAATAAAAGAAGATATATTCACAATATTTCTCCCCCTTTGGCAACATCAAAAAGGGGACAAAGGGATGAAGAGAGCGAAAGCTCCCCCGATCAATAAGCATAGGTGAGTATCAAACAAGTATAGGGAATGCTCCCCCTATCAAAAAGCCTCATGAAAGTATAAAATGAAGATCATGGCAAACATAGGTGAGCAAGCATAGATGGAAAATATGCTAAACACTACTCACATACAAAAAGATAACGAGAACACATATAAATATATTAAGATGAACATAGAATCTCATATCAAAAAACATGAAAACCATGTATAAATAGATTTATGAAATCAAAAAGAAAAGGAGCATGAGAATCATGCAAAATGTTTTCAAATGAAAACAAATCAACCAAATGAAATCATAAATTAAATTTTAAATCATAAAACCAAATCATCATTGATTTTTTTAAAAAAATCAAGAGAGGCAACTATATCTAGCTCTTGAGCTAGTAACAACCCATATAAATATTTATAACACCCGGTAAACAATGTTTGGAAATAAACACCCAATAACTCCGGAGGGTTATATAAACATAGTCCTCTCATCAAAACAAAAATAATAATCATGAAAACAAAAGATTTGATACAAGAAAAATTGTTTTCATAACCAAAAGATTTTAAAGCATAATTTTCAAAACCAAGAAAAAGAAAGATAAAAACATTAAAATTCTTGGTTTAAAAATCAAATTTGTTTTGGTACCCAAGAACTCTTGGTACCAAAAGATTTAGGGACATGACCCCTATTATTCAAGCTCAAAATCCTAGGGTTATGAACCCTCTTGGAAATATGTGGTGTACTAACACGGTCAAAGCAATAACCTCTCAAATGACCCTTCTGATTGCAATTTGTTCAATGAAAAGGAAGCATTTGCTTATGTTGACCATTAAAAGGTGCACGGGAAACATTAGAAACATTTGCAAACATGGATGGTCTTTTAAAATTATTTTACAAATGAGAAACTTTATCAAAACAAAACTTTCCAAAGTGGCCATATCTACCACAAACATCACATTTAAACTTTTGTGGCTTAATAAAATCGTTTGGCAAAGGTGAAGTCTTTTTCAAATCATAGCAAAATTTTGCCAAATGGCCAAAACGTCCACAAAGATCACATTTAAACACATTAGCATGTTTATGATGTGCATGATAAGCATATGCATGTGTATGTGATGAAGAAGCTACATGAGATGCACAAGAAGGATTAATATTCTTATGTTTTTGTGCATCATAGCAAAATTTAGCTAGATGGCCTTTACGGCCGCAAATTGAACACTTATTGTGACGCCCCTGGGTTCACACAAGGCTGCAGTCCTAGGTAAAACCAAGAATGTCAAACCTGCTATGCACCACACCGTGCAATAACATGTTTCACCATCACAATTCTATCACTCTAGTAGAGTCAATAACAGTTGTAGGTACAAAAGCAAGTAAAAGATAATACAAGAGATAATTGATAAAATAATAGAGATCGAAATAACATTTCATCATCCAACATACAGAATATACAAAGACAATGTCTGAAAT
>BQKN01065414.1:6659-43728 GCA_022839385.1 Asparagus kiusianus
TAGGTGAAACTAGAAGTGGGATCTCCACTCCGAGAATCGAAAAGATTCGGATAACCCTAACTGTCGTAAGGTTTGGTTACCGAATCGAAAGGTTCAAACGACCCTAACTGTCGTAAGGTTTGGTCATTTGAATTGAAAGTGGACCTCTCGTTCATTGGAGGAATCGAGAGGGGATTTTGGCTTTGGCCCTAACTGTCGTAAGGTTTGACCAAGTGGGGAGTGTGAGAATGATCATAACCGAAAGAAGGTTTGATCACTTGATTTGTGGACCTCTCGTTCTTTGGGCGAATCGAGAGGGGGATTTGGCTTTGGCCCTAACTGTCATAAGGTTTGACCAAACTGGAATGGTGTGGTGGAGACTATGAGTAGTCAGAAACCACTGAAAGTTCTGCGAGGGGAGAATCAATGATTTAGATCTCATCTCAGCAAAAGAGTGTTTGTGAGAGTTAAATTTTGACAAACAAGAATATTCGGAATTTGAATATTGATTTCTTGTTCATCAGCGACCGGGTTATCCCTAAGAATACCCCGACGTGGTATTCTTCCGGGAACTTCCCGGTACCTCAATTCTTCTGAGGATACTAAGGATAGTATCTCTTCAGAAATTTGCCATTTATTGGCATCATGAGCCGATCACCATCTTTGGTGACTAGGCGATAGGCGTCGTTCGAGTAGACTGTTTCTACTACGAACGGTCCTTCCCATTTGGGTTCAAACTTGCCTTTCTTCTTGGAGTTAAGGATCATAGGACGTTTCTCGGTTAGGACCAAGTCCCCTTCCTTAAAACTCCTTTGTCGAACCTTTTTGTCGAAGGCTCTAGAAATCCTGGCTTGGTAAAACTCGATGTGCTGCTGAGCTTCCAACCGTTTTTCATCGAGCATGTCGAGTTCTTCGAGGCGCTTCTGATGCTGTTCTTCGGTCGTCATCTGGGTTGCGAGAGCGATCCGAAGAGATGGAATTTGAATTTCCAAAGGGAGAACGGCTTCACATCCATACACCAATGAGTATGGGGTTGCGCCGGTCGGTGTACGCACCGTGGTACGATAGGCCCATAGAGCTGCGCCGAGCTTATCATCCCAATCTCGCTTGCTATTCTTCACAAGCTTTGACAAGAGCTTTATGATAGTCTTGTTGAAGGCTTCAGCTAACCCGTTTGCTGTGGGATTATAAGCTGTTGACGAGATGTCCTGAATTTTGAACTTTTCGCAGAACCTTATGAAGGCGTTGCTGATAAATTGAGGACCGTTGTCGTGTATGATTCGCCTTGGAACACCATGCCTGTAGATGATATGGTGCTTGATGAATGCAATGACGTTGCTCGTCTTGACTTCTCTGAGTGGGACTGCCTCAGCCCATTTGGAGAAGTAATCAGTAATCGCCAGGATGAACCGATCGCCTTTAACCGAAGGGGGATTTATAGGACCAACAATGTCCATTCCCCAGGTCTCGAACGGCCATGACGTAACCGAAGGATGTAGATGTTCCGGAGGTTGGTGCATGTAATTCGCGTGTATTTGACATGCGTGACACTTCCGGGCGTATACAATTGCCTCATGCATCATGGAGGGCCAAAAGTATCCCATTCTCCTGATGCGATCATAGAGCTTAGGACCAGGTTGGTGCGCGCCGCACTCTCCTTCATGTGCCTCTTTAAGCACTTCTTCAGCTTCTTTGGTTGATAGGCAACGTGCCAGCACGCCATCATACCCCCTGCGGTATAGCGTTCGATTCTCTGTATTATAGTAGAATCTCGGAGCTCTTCGTCTGATCGACTCTCTCTCCTTCACGTCTTCTGGCAAGATTCCATGCAAGACGTAGTCGATGATGGGGAAGCGCCAATCTCGGGGTTCGAACTCAGCCTGAGTTGTGTGCACCTCTTGGACCTCTTCCTTCCTGCCATTTTCATTATGAAGTGGCACTAAGAGTTGGTGCGTTCCTACCGTAACAAATTGCTCTGTTCCGGGAGGCTGTGCCAAAGAAACAGCTAAAGCTGCTAATGCATCTGCATACGTATTCTGCAACCGTGGAACGTGCTCGATGAAGAACCCTTCAAACGATTCCGCTAGCTCCACCGCCATCTTGTGGTATGGTAGCAAATCCTGACTTCGGACTTCGTACTCCCCTTGGACTTGTTTGACTATCAGTTGAGAGTCACCGAAGGCTTCGAGATACTCAACCCCCAGCTCTTTGGCAAAGTTGAGTCCTATAATCAGTGCGTTATACTCTGCCACGTTATTCGAGCACGGCTCAGTTAATGAGTAGGCTCGAGGCATCACATGTTTTCCCGGGGAAACTAAGACCACTCCAACTCCGGAGGAGACCTTAGAACATCCGGGAGTACCTGCGGCATTAGCTGCTCGTGAAGCGCCGTCGAAGTACAAACGCCACACTTGTTGGTGTGAAGTTGCGTTGACTTCGTGGGTTTCATCAGGTAAATCGTCATATACCTCGGCGGCGTCCGTAGTTGGATTAGCTGCCAAGAGATCACAGATAGCTTGCCCTTTTACTGACTTCTGCTGCTTGAAGTGCAGATCGTATTGGGACAAGAGTAAAGCCCACTTTGCTAATCGCCAGCTCATGGAAGCCGGTTGAGTCATGAATACTCGGACCGGGTTAACTTTGGAAATGACATAGATGGTCTGTCCAACCAAGTAATGCCGCATTTTCTGGATGGCGAACACTAAGGCGAGGCATTCTCTCTCAATTATAGGATATCGAGATTCCGCGCCCACCATAGTTCGGCTTAAATAATATACTGCTTGCTCGTGACCGTTATCGTCATCTTGTGCAAGCAATGCACTTAATGAGTGGCTCGTCGCCTTGATATAGATCAAGAACGGTTTGCCCGATTTCGGTGCAACGAGTACGGGAGGTTTCGAGAGATATTCTTTAATACTCTCGAATGCCTGTTGACAAGCGTCGTCCCATACGAATGACACGCCCTTCTTTGTGAGCCTGGAGAACGGTTGGCATTTTCCCGATAGGTTCGAGATGAACCGACGGATATAAGCCAATCGCCCTTGCAATCCTCTGAGCTCTTTGAGGTTCTTTGGAGGTTGCAATTCATTGATCGCCTTCACTTTGTCAGGGTCAATGTGAATACCTTTGGTGGTGACGACGAATCCCAGGAATTTGCCGCTGGACATTCCGAGGAAAGACTTGGTGGGATTCATCTTTAATTGATGGGCCCGCATCAGGTCGAACATGGTCTTCAAGTCTTTGATGTGATCATTCTTATCACGACTTTTCACGACCAGATCGTCCACGTAGCACTCAACCGTCTTTCGGAGATGTTCCTGAAAGATCTTCGACATAGCTCGCTGATATGTGGCACCTGCATTCTTCAAGCCGAAGGGCATGACTGTGTAGCAGAATACACCGAGAGGTGTTCTGAATGCAGTGTGCTTCTTATCATCTGGATGCATCTTTATCTGGTTGTAACCAGAGAAACCATCCATAAAGGACATCCTCTCAAACCCGCACGTGTTGTCGATGACAACATCCGTGATGGGGAGAGGAAAGTCATCTTTTGGGCAAGCAGCATTGAGGTCCCTGAAGTCAATGCATATCCGGATCTTCCCGTTCTTCTTCAGGACCGGAACAATATTGGCAAGCCATTCGGGATGTTGTTCCTCTCGGATAAATCCTGAATCGACGAGCTTCTTGACTTCAGCTTCGATTGCTTCCATCATTTGCGGACGAAACCGTCGTTGTTGTTGTTTGACTGGTTTAACCTCCGGCTTGATGTTGAGACGATGCACTGCTACGTTTGGGTCGAGACCTGGCATGTCTTCATAATTCCAGGCGAATACATCGATATACTCCCGGATAAGAGAAATCAACTCCTCCTTCTCTTCAGGTAGGAGGCTATCGCTGATGAATATTGGCTTTGGATTCTCCTCGGTGCCCATATTCACCTGAACGACTGGGTCTTCGGTAGGAGGCTCTCTCTGCTCGAACCGGTCTCCATACTGCATGCTTAAATGATGAACCCACGGGTCTTCCCATGTTGGCATCTCATCATCTTCTTCTATTGTCGTTGGATCAACCGTGACCATATTCGACATTAGCTTCTTAAACACTTCACCAAGACTCGTGTCGGAATCCCAACCCGAAGAGTCGGAAGAATATCCCTTCCTAGTCTTGTTAGCAATTTGGTCGATGATTTGCCAGCCACACTCATCATCTGATGAGACGTAGCCTAGCCCTCTTTTGTGGCGGTAGTAATTATCGGGTTTTCCCTTTGGTACATAGGCCATCCGGGGTGGAACCCGTGGACCTCGACCAAAGAAAAGACCTTCTCCGATCTTGAAGTCATAGCCGTGCCTTTCCATCATGTTGCGAGCTTTCGCATCATATTTGGATAAATGACGGGCTGGTTTATCATCGTTGTCTTCCTCTTCCAAGAAATGGTTGGGTATCGGAGATGCTTTTCCTTTGCCATAGACGACCTCCTTTCCACCCCCAATCCCTGCGGGGATGATGAGCGTTGTTCCGCAAGGGTCGTGTACCTGCTTCTTCGTCAAACAAAATGATTGAAGAGGCATATATAAATCAGGGTTAGCATAGAGTTCGTTGGTGATATCATCAAGACCCGTCGAGTACTCTAAATCATCATTTATTGATAGTTCTTCGGCAAGTTGCCAATTACAACTATCTTCCGATGATTCATCATCGTCAAGATTGATTACAATGGGTACAATGTCGTTTAAAACAAAACCGCCATCGTAATCAAGCCCTGGTTCGGTATCAGCTTCATCACCGCTGTCCGTTCCTTGGGCCGATGGTTCAGTATCGGATTCAGCGCCGTATAAAAGGGAATCGGTGAAGTAATTCTCCAATCCCTTGAACGGTTGCTTATCCGCGACCACCGTCTTGACTTCATTATCTGTGCCCACATATTTGAAGCACTGATGCAGCGTTGACGGGACTATAAGGTTACCGTGGATCCAAGGCCGACCCAACAGTAAATTATAGGACGTTTCCGCGTCAATCACATAGCATGTGACCTCCGACTTCAAATCCCCGATCTGGCACTTAACTCGGATCTTCCCCAAGGGCCTAGACCCGCTGGTGTTGAATCCGTAGATCGTCGTGCCAGTGGACGCTAATTTGCTAGTCGGGATTCCGAGATGATGCATCAATCGGAATGGCATGATGCTCACAGCGGAACCCGGATCGACTTGGATCCGGTTGACAACGCTGGAACCAATGTGCCCGGTGAAGTACAAGGGCCTATCATGATTGGAGTTCTTTGTCTGCATGTCTTCTTTGGTGAAAGAGATGCAGGGGAAGTGATGTGCCGCCAGATTGCAATGCTGAGCTGACGACTCCGGTTCTTCGGAAGATGGCTTGATCCGAGTCAAGAAGGATTCGGAATCACTCAAGGCTTCTTGAAGTGCCTTCCGCGTATCTCTCGACAATCGCAGCAACTCGTATAGAGTTATCCTGGCCGGGATGTTGGCCAATTGCGCCATAATGTCGAAATGGGGCTGAGAGCTTGCATTCCCCGGTTTGTCTCGTCCAATTGGATTATTGAATCGAGACGGCCTCGGGTTCTGAGCTTCTTGACGTACAGGCTCTTTTCCCTTATCCTTCTGCGGGATTCTCTCCGTAGCCACCGCAGGTGTTGGGGGAATTGCTGAAATTCCCAACTCTGCCAGCGTCTTGGAAGGTGGGGTTTTGGTACCCAATTGCTCAGTAGCCTCCGGATACTTGAAGTGATACTCATTCCCGCTTCGGGTTGTGAAAGCTTCTTGCTCATCCTCGGAAAGTGGGAAGGTTGGAATTTTGTCATCATCCACCCCCGGTATGGCAGAAGCACCGCAGCACGATTTGCCTTTCCTCTTCGACTTCTTTTTGTTCTTCGTGGAAGAGGTCCCGGCCCATTGTTCATCTGCGATCAGGTCCGGATGAACCCACAAGATTTCGCCATTTGGGGCTGTGTGTGGCACAAGCCCTTTCTGGCGCTGCTGGTGTGGATCATCGTTCACTGTCTTCACCGCCGCCTTGATCACCGACTCGTGTTGGAACCAACTCGAGGGTACGGATCCAAAGCTAATGGACACGGTATTTGCACCCACCTTCTTCTCCTTGGGCTGTTTCATAGTGATGACCCCAACATCGATCAGGGCCTGAATCTTATCCTTGAGAGCGTAGCACGCCTTGGTAGGATGATGCACCGCTCGGTGGAATGCGCAGTATTTCGGATCGTTGACCCTCTTGGCATCTTCCTGATCCTGAATTGGTGGCAGCTTGATCTTGTTGTTCTCGACCAAGTACTTGAAGATACCGGGGATTTCATCCTCCTTGAATGAGTAGACTTTTGGGAACCTCGGCTCCCCAACCTTTTGCTTCTGGGGCTGCTGTTGCCACCTGGGTTGTTGAGGCGCCCTCTGTTGCTGCTGTTGCGGCTGCTGGGGTTGTTGTGGCTGCTGCGGCTGTGCTTGCACTTCAAAGACCTGATTTGCGACCACCGCATTTGCATGCGCCTTCCCTTTACCCTTGGGGGTAAAATTTGGTTGTGGGGCATTGTTGGGAATTTGCCCTCTCTCTGCTTTCTTCCTCTTGAGAAACCGTTCAGCTCGCTCTCCACGCATCTTCAAATCCTTCCAGGTTTTAGATGGCGCCATTCCCATGGCTTCAAGGATGTCGAGCGTCAAATTGTTGTGGCAGGTCTCGAGGATGAAATCCTCGCTGACCGGATCCCTGCAATTCATAGCTTTGTTGCGGAATCTCTTCACGAAGTTTTCAACCGTCTCGCCGTTCTTTTGTTTTTCATCGAACAGCGTGCCGATTGAAACCTCGGTGTCATCATCAAAGAAATTCGTTAGAAACATGTCCTCCATGTCATCCCAGCCGTTGATGCTTCCGGGCTTGAGACGGCGGTACCAATCGAAGGCAGCTCCGCGAAGAGTGCCGACGAATGACCGCACCATGAGGGGCTCATTTCCGGAAATGATTCCTAAATGAGACTTGAAGTAGATTAAGTGCTGGGTAGGGGAACCCTTCCCATCAAACGGCGTAAAGTTAATTAAATTAAACTTTGCCGGATATGGGATCGATTCCCACTCCCTCGGATATGGGCAGGGTATACCGGATCTTTTTACCTCCTGAGCGTTCATCAATGCATTGATCTTGCTCTCCAGGTCTTTCATCTTCCTGTCCTCACTCGTCTCAGTCTTCGAGTGGCTTCTGGGAGAGGAGGCGTGGTCCTCTTTTGCATTTTCTTCTGCGGGACCACCCCCAGGGTTGGTGTTGACGGGAGGAATGTTGACATTATCCGCTTCCCGTTCATGCTCCTCTGGATTGCGTTGGCTCGGTTCTCCTTGGTGAACCGTCATTGCCGCGATCTGTTGATCGTGCATCTCCCTCATCCGCTGCATGGCCATCTCCATTTCAAATTTGAAGCTTTCCTTTTGCTTGGCTAGGGCTTCTTCAAGTATCTTCGACATTTGCTCGGCGCTGATCATGAGCGACTCATAAGGTTGGCCTGCACTTGAAGCCGTGTCATCGGATGCGACGGCGGAGCAGGTATCAGAATCAGCATCGGATTCCTCCTCTTCTAGGGCAAGTCCCTTGTGTACTCTTGGGTAAGTGTTCCGTTTGATGGTTCCCGACCGTAACCATGTCATGCATCGGGATGCTTCGGCAAGCTGATCCACGTTGAGACGTGGTGTTGATCCCCCTCTGCCGGTCATGTTGACTGACACTTTTGAGTATTCATCCTCTCGGCGGAGCGGTTTCTTCTTGTGGAAACGCTTCGGCTTGGAGAGTCTCTCGAACACCGAGATTCTTGTTGGGGTCTGATCACAGCAACACTCGGACAGCACTGCCTTGATAATGTTGGCACACGGGCAGTGGGACTCCTGCATGTACCTCTTTCGAGATTTTTCCACACCCCCAGCCCTGTAGTACAGCTCATCAGCTTGATAGCTGGAGCAGCCTACAGAGTGCTGGTGGATGTCCCTCGGTATAACACGCTCATCCTCAGATGAGTGTGTTTCCCTTTGGGAATGCAAAAATTGGTTAGACTTTTCAAGAGTGGCCCGTTCAACCTTACGCTTTAGGGAGCGTAGAAATTGAACGGGCTCTTTCAGTTCGGCTCGCAATTCAGTGCGGCCGGTGATAGGGGCTTTCCCTTTGTCAATATTCTTGGGGGGATTGATTCCACCCCCAGTCTGGATTTTAGTTTGGGGACCTTTCAATGGTCCCAGCCGTTCTTTGACGGGTATTCTGCCTCGGTTCTCCGGTAAGGGACCGAGGCGACTCGTCAAAGGAACCTGGGATCTTGAATGATCCCCTTTTTTACCTGGCCCTGTTGAGGGTGCCGGTACGGGAGGAGTAGGCTCTGATTTGGTTGGACTCTGGGTGATAATCTTGCCCTTCTTGGTTTGAGGTGTTGGGTTTGCCTTGGGCACCCACACCGATTTGCTCTTGGACGGCGTTTTGACCGCCGATTCTTGCTGCATCTCCTCTGCCTTTTTTAGGAGGAGCCGGGCATGTGCAAGAAGAGCACGGCGCTTCTTGATTCGCTCCTCGAGCGTGGAGCGGTTCCTCTTGACGCGGATCCACTCATTCGCTCCTGATTTGGAGGGGAAGTTGATTACCTGCCGCTGCTCTTGTCGCTGCCTCGACTTCAAGTCCTCTGCATAGCGCACTCCATCCTTTGACTCCTTGGCCTTGGCCAGCTGTTGAGCGAGACGTTGACGACGCCTTTGGAGCGCTCTCTTTGATGGAGTTGGGGCAGCATCACCTATCGCCTTTGTGGCGGTTGGATCTACGTTCTTGACCACACTGATCGACGCAAGGCCGTTGTGTGGTGCAAGTGTAGTGGCAGCGACGGCGGGGTCTTGAATTGAGGAGTTGGAGATCCCGCGAGCCCTTTTTGGAGATGAATTCCTCCTGCGCCGGTGCGGAGAGGCAGATCTGGAGGAGGAGGAGGAGAGGTACTCTTCGAACTTTTTCTGATCGAATTCGTATTCGATCTCTTCATTCACCTGGATCTTGAAGGCCGGTTGCGTCACTCCGATCTCGGCAGCGAGGTCGGCGGCTCCCACTGTGGTCGCCAGCTTGTTTCCGGTAAAAGTTGCTGTTTTCATTACTTGTTCTCTTTTTTCGAGATCTGTTACAACTTCGATCGTTACAACAGTATAAAATGAAAACAAAGGGGTTACAACTTAAACGAAAATAAACACGAGAGCCCGGTTTGGTACGGTCTCGCTTGCGTGGGTTGTTGGCCTGTGACGGGGACGTCGATGTCCGTGGACCGCCGACTCTTCAAGATCCTTGCCGATAAAATCCGGCAGAGTTTCGTCTATCCGCGTAGGATATAGAAACAGAACCTCGTCGATCCGCGCAAGATCTAGAGGTTATAAGCGTATATCTCGGCTAAAACGAGATAATGGCTCTTCTTAGTGTCACCGCAAAGGAGCAACACTAAGGATCAGAGAGGGGGGGTGAATGAACCTTGATGAAGAAACTCTGACTCCTTACTCCAGCAGGGCTTCGCCGCTTCAGACTTTAGAATTTCAGATCTCGAGGATAATCCCAAGACCGGAAATTCTTCTCCAAGAGCTAAATCAGCGCCAAAATCAAGAGCCCCTCACAAAGGAGGCCTAGGGGGCTATTTATAGCCAAAAGGAGAGGGGGGGGCTGATATGGACACCCCTAAGAGGAGAGACACCCCCCTAGGGGTGTCTTGGCCAAGCCGGGACACCCCCCATGGGGTGTCTCGAGCCAGCCGAGACAGCTTCGTGTGTCCCCGGTTCAGTCCGGGGCTGTGCCGTTGTCCCGCCGTTGACTCGCCGTTGACTTTTTGTCCGAACTCGGATTTGGGAGATTTCGGATGCGTTGGAATCGTGACGGCGAGTTCTGTAAACCCCGATGGTTGGATTATCTGTGGGGTGGTCGAGGCGCAGCGGGCGTTGATCTGATTGCAGTGATAGCGGGGTTTTCGGTCAACCCGTATCCTTGCGATTCTGACATTCTGTCGGTTCACGTAATCCGTCGGTTTGCTTCAGTCGCTCACCGGCGTCATTTGAGCTCTTGTGAACCGGGTAGTGACGTTCGATCGCCGCTCGTTGACACCGAGCTATGTTCGGGGACCTATCGGCAATTTTTGATGCCTACACTTGAAAGCGGCACATCCAAAGATTTATGCCACCTTCTGGGAGTTGATCTGCCACTTTCACATCTGCATTCACCTGGTAGGGATGCATGGAGGGGGTATCATGCATACCGCGTGGGTAGACTATCTTTTCCAGAACCTAAGCTGGAGAGATAAGGTCGTGACCTAGCTTGTTGTAGTGTCTTCCAAGGGCATTAAGGCCCGTATTAAGGCTTTAGAGGCTATTTACAAGAACGAGCATAAGGAGGACGTGTTTGAAGCTAGTATCGAATTTGAGAGCTATCATCACCAGGCTGCCATGCCTATCTCTGATACTGCCCTTCTTACTGGTTTCTTGATGTTGTGCCTGAAATGATGTGTGGTGTCATCAAAGCCTGCTGAATCAATATTAGCTGAGGTAGTATAACCGACTGTTTTGTTAGCTCACAGGAGACCATTGAGCCTCCTCACTGCTATGGTAGCCTGTATACAGAGTGAGTTGGGGATGCTGATATCTGAATTCGTCGTCGTCCAAGAAGTTAATGTTGCTGGGAGGAAAGTTCAGAGGACTCCCCAACCTCGTGTGCCAGTGTCGTACACTTGCTTGGTGGCCTAGTTTGTCTTGCATTACCCCTCGTTGATGACACGGGTTACTAAAGAGAATAAAGTTTTTACTCCCTTTGTGCAGAGCCTCGAGTTGGCCATGTAGGCATCTAAAAATGCCTATAGGTTCCTACACATAGTTCAAGACGAAGAGAAGGCAATGAACGTCATCATCCGAGTCAATAATGAATTATCTAGCCCTGTGGAAGCTAACAAATGCACAAAGTGAGTCAGTAGAGTGTACAAGTCAACAGAATGACAAAATGCGCAATACAAGTCCGGAGGAGTCAGAAAGTGTCAAACACGTCAAAGTGGCCCGCATAAAGGATTGATATTTTGACCATAATACAAATCGAATCTGGAAAAATTCAAAAGATAAAAATTGAAGGTCTCTTCATCATCTTTCTAACGTGTCTTGAATCACCTCATTCCGAGGTCAGATGAGTGAGTTAAGGCAACTATAGTAACTCTAGCTCACCAACTCCTGACCTGCGCTACAGTAGTCGTGGGTCACCAATTGCTGACCCGCGCTACAGTAAATCCTGACCCTGCGCTACAATGACAGCGGGTAACCAAATGGTGACCCACGTTACAGCAACCGCGGGTCACATCGGTTTGTTACGCACTTGTAACTGCCTGAAACACGTTTTGACGGTTATGTTGATATTTCTCGGGATTTGTTCGTTTCACATTGTCCTAACTGACTTGATATCATGTCTCAATGTGGTTAGGCTATTGTTAACTAAAGATAATGCCAAATCTCTCATTCTCATCCAAATAACCGCATCCAGAGCCTTATAAATACAAGCATGTGGCCTCCTTTTAAAAGGGGCGAATTATTATCAAAACGAGGAGGTGCTGCCGAACTTCAGAGCTAAGAGCCACGAATTTTAGCAAGGGCTAGCGAGATCCCGACGAACTTCGGCATAAAGAAAAAGTCTTTCGAAGGATCTGAAGCTCGTTTCCACCTTTTCTTGAGATTAGGCTTGGTCTTAATCTCGAGAAGAGTACTAATTTCACTTGGTCGATATCAGTACTTCAGCGAATACTTCCTTTATGAAGTAGGACCTCTGATCAATTCTTCTGTCAATCGGATTCGATCCGTAGGCGGTCCACGGATAAACCCCGATACTGGTAAAGATCCTACGTAAACAGTAATAGGAGGTGATAAACATTCTTTGTTGTGTGTTGTTTGAAGGAGATTGTATGTTTCTTTAATTTTTTTCATTGTGTAAGATCTTATAAAAAGATCATCCTTTTTCGGACTTATTATAATGACTAAAGTTGTAATGAGTTATACAATGAAAAAAAACAATTTCTGACCCAAACAGGCCACGTGGACTCACACATACATAGTCTGAGCTCGACAACTTTTGTCGCAGGGGGACAACTACAGGATTTTCTGCTACGCTCCTGATTTTGATAGGGTCAGAGATGAGGATGCAGATTTTGTAGATGTTGAATTAGGGGAATTTTCATCTTTGGAGGAAGGCATCTTCAGGTGGCTCCTCAATATTAGATTAGGGTATCTGGTCTTCCGCTTGGCCGAGGAGTGCATCATTGAACCGTACACACCTTCTCGTTTTGCCAGGCAATTTGGGTATGACCAACTCTATGTTAGCAACCCTAACCCGGAGTTGGCACGGGTCAGGGATTTGCTTGAAGGGGCCCGTGCTTGGTATTTCTTCTCTGCGGGAGGGTCTTATGCCCAGTTCACTCTTCCTAATGTGGTTCCTGCTTGATCTACAGTTGCTGATGTCGGTGACTGGCTTTTTGAAGTTTCTCAAATCCCGGAGTACAATGTATATACTTCCTTATAAATGCGATCTAAGAATTTTATGGATCGAGGACAAGCTCCACCAGGACTCGTCATTCAGGGATTGAAGAGTATCTAGCTTATGAACAAGTAGTAGCCATAACTGAGAGTACTCAAGAGGGGATTTGGACTGCCGTGCAGCCAGGCGCGGAGAAGGCGGCCGAGACAATTTCTGAAGAAGCGCCAGTTGCCAAGGCGAAGCAAGAGAGTGTAGCTGTAGAGGCTTGTGTAGGGGCAGCAGCTTCTAGGCCTCGTATCCTAAGGTCAGCAGGGAAGAAATCTCTCACTGCTGAAGAGGAGGGCGAATATGAGAAGAGGATCCGCAAGAAAAGGCCTGTTGTTGCCTAGACTCCCAATAAGGCGAAGTTGATGGGGGACGCAATGAAGTCTGCCCTTATTGATCTTCTGGAGAGTAAGGAGGATGTTGTGCTTCAAACCACTCCTTCTGATCCTGAAGTTGTGATGGTCGAGCAAGAGTTGACTGTCAGGGATTCGACATCAGATCTGCCCAGCAAACTACTTTCTGAGGTTGTCCCTTGACCTGCTCGTAATGAGTATATGGGTCTGATCTATCCGATTACTCCTCTTGCAAGTTCAGAAACCTTAAGAAAACTCATCAAGCAATTAGAAAACTAGATGCACATTACTTAGAACAATTTTTGAAAATTTTAATCGTCAGAGGTACAATGCTAACTTGACGATATACATGCCGGAGAAAATGGGCAGGTTGGTTTTCCCTCCATTTACATAAATTTTATATGAGCTACCCCTAGTCTGATTTGTCTGGGGATTAAGAGAAAGGGGGGGTTTCATAGCCTACGAGAAATATTTCTTGAGAAATTTTTCATTAATCGACATCATGAGCCTATCACCCTTTTGATCGATGAGGCGATAAGCTCTAGTCGGATAGACTGATTCTATTACGAAGGACCCTTCCTACTTGGGGTTGAACTTCCCTTTGGTCTTGTGTGTAATTACCATGGGTTGTCTGACGGCTAATACCAATTTGCCTTTCTTGAAAATTCGTTCCTTAACCTTTTTGTTGTAGGCTTTGAAATCCGGGCTTGATATAACTTGATCTTTTATTGAGCTTGGAGTCGCTTGTCGTCTAAAACTTCAAGTTCTTGCAGATGCATGCGATGCTTCTCATCTTCTGTTGCTCTTGTTGTGATAGCAACTCTCAGGGATGGGATCTGACTTTTCAATGGTAATACAGCTTCGTAGTCGTATACCAAGGAAAATGGAGTGGCTTTTGTAGGGGCCCTTACAGTTGTACGGTAGGCCCATAAACATTCGCCAAGTCTTTCGTCCCAATCACGTCGGCTCTTGGAAACAAACTTTCAGAGAAGCTTCACAATTGTCTTGTTAAAAGCTTCTGCCAGGCCGTTAGCCGGCGGATAGTATGCTATAGACGTAATACTCTAGATTCTAAACTTATCACAGGATCTCTAAAATCCATGGCTGATAATTGTGTCCCGTTGTCTTAGACTATTCATCTCGGAGCTCCAAAGCGGTAGATGACATGATATTTGATAAATTTGATCACATTAAAAGTTTTAACTTCTTTCAGCAGGTTTGCTTTCGCCCATTTAGTGAAGTAATAAGTTATAGGCAAGATGAATCGATATCCTTTAGCAGTTGGTAGAGTAATTGGTCCAACAATATCCATACCCCACATTTCTAATGGCCAAGAGGCAGATGTCGGATGTAGGTTCCCTAGTACCTGATGAATAAAGTCACAGTGGATTTGGCATGCGTGACAACGTTTAGCATAGTCAACTGCGTCTGTAAACATCTTTGGTCAATAATAGCCTGATGAATAAATCTTGTATAAACATAGTCGATATACGGGAACCGCCAGTCTCTGGGTCCAAATTTCATTGATGTTGTGCAGACTTCTCCATTCACCGCCTTGTCAGATTGTTTTTATGAGGAAATCTTAGGGTAATACAACTCGCATCCTGAGATATGAATTGTTGTTTCAGCCCGGGTGGCAATGCTAATAAAGTTGCCAGTGAAGCCAAAGCGTCGGCATAAGCATTCTGAGTTCGTGGGATATACCCGATGAAGAAGCCTTTGAACTTTCGCGCTTATTCTAGGGCTGCGAAGTAGTATAGGAGTAAATCCTCATTGCGCACTTCATATTCTCCACGGACTTGATTTATGATGAGCTAAGAGTCACCGTATGCTTCGAGGTGTTGAATGTTAAGCTCCTCAACGAATTGCATCCCTAATAGTAGAGCGTTATACTCAACTACATTGTTGGTACAGGGTTCGATCAGAGAAAATCCTCTTAGAATCATGTGACCATTTGGAGAAATGAATACTACTCCTACTCTCGCGGTAATTTCTCCATGAGGGTTTGCTCTGGATGCACCATCAAAGAATAACTTTCACATTTGCATAACTTCTTGGGCTACGTAAGCTTCGGTGACTTCGTCAGGTAAGTCTTCATATAGCTTATAAAATCCTGATACCGGATGATCAGCTAGGAAATCTACTACAGGTTGACCTTTAACAGCCTTCTGGGGCATGAATTGCATGTCATACTATGATAGGAGAATTGCCCATTTCGCTAATCGACAATTCGATGAAGATGGTTTCATCATGAGCACTCTCAATGGGTTTACCTTAGAGATGACATGAATTGTTTGTCCAACTAGGTAATATCGTATCTCTTGGACAGCAAATACCAAAGCGATGCATTCTTTTTCTTCTGGATTGTAGCGATGCTCGGCTTCCATCATGGTCCTACTTAGATAGTAGATTACTTGTTCCTGTCCTTGATTGTTATTTTAGGCTAATAAAGCTCTAAGAGAATGATTCATGGACCTTACGTATAGCAAAAATGATTTTCCCGATATCGGGGCCACAAGGACTGGCGGTTGAGTGAGGTATCTCTTAATCTTCTCAAATACTTTTTGGCAGTCTTTATCCCAAACGAAGGATAATCATTTCTTCATGAGCTTAGAGAAAGGTTGACAGTGTCCCGAAAGGTTAGAGATGAATCTTCGGATGTAGGCTAACCTGTCTTACAAACCTCAGAGCTCCTTAAGGTTCTTTGGAGGTAGCATGTCTTGGATGACACACACTTTTTCTAGATCAAGAGAAATTCCCTTGGATGTAACCATGAATCCTAGGAATTTTTCACTTGATACTCCGAGGAATGATTTGGTCGGGTTCATCTTAAGCTAGTGTGCTCGCATGATGTCATTGTCTTTAGGTCTGTAAGATGATCACCTTTATGTTGGCTTTCCACTGCTATATCATCAACGTAGCATTCAATCTTCTTGCGTAAGTTCTCATGAAAGATTGCGTTCATTGCACGTTGGTAGGTTGCACTTGTATTTTTCAATTCGAAGGGCATCTCTGTGTAGTAATATACTCCCAATGGTGTTCTAAAAATAGTATGCTTTTCATCTTCATGGTACATCTTGATCTGATTGTACCCGGAGAAACCATCTATGAAGGACATCCTTTCATACCCGCATGTGTTATCGATCATAACATCCGTGATGGGGAGTGAAAATTCGTCTTTTGGACATGTTGCGTTTAGGTCACAAAAGTCAATACATATTTGAACTTTACCATTTTTCTTGGGCACTTGAACAATGTTGGCTATCAAATCAGGGTGTTGTTCCTCTCTAACAAAGCCCGAGTCAATAAGCTTTTTGACTTCTGACTTAATTGCTTTCATGATATCTAGACGAAACCGGCATTATTGTTGTTTAACGAGTTTTGCCTCCGGATCAATGTTAAGACAATACATGGCTACTTTTGGATCACAGCCAGACATATCTTTATAGTTCCAGGTAAAGACATCTATATATTCTCGAATGAGAGATATAAGATCTTCTTTCTCAGATGGTGATAGGCTTTCACCTATGAAGATTGGTTTAGGATCATATTCGTCTCCCATATTAACTTGGATTACTTTATCTTTAGTGGGTGGCTCACGCTGTTCAAAGCGCATATCCCACAAAATGTTAAGACGCTTGATCCAAGAGTCATTGGTTGATTCGATCAATTCTTCGTCACCCCTTGCGTCTTCGTCTAGGTGGCTAGTCGAAACCATGTTCACAGTCAGGCTTTCAAAGAAGGCTCCAGTGCTGACATCAGATTCCTATGAGGATGTGTCGAATGAATGGTCTTGACACAGACAATCATCAGTTATGTTTTCTGAAAGAGAAGGGGTTGTGACATAACCCACACCTCTTCTAGGCTTTTGATAATAATCAGGAGGTTTTCCTTCCGGAGTGAGAGATGTTCGAACGGGTGTTCGTCATCCTTTCCTGAAATTTAAACCTCTCTTTTCATTAAAGTCATAACCCATTCGTTAAATTAAATGGATGGAATTGGGTTCATGGTAATGGAGTTAAGGAACCCCATTATCTTTTTCTGTACTTCTTTACTTAAGTAGTTCAGGTTTGACTCTCCCAAAATAGATAGGCTTCTGCCCTTTTTTTGGACGGGACTTTGAAGAAAGCCTTTCGGATATTCTCGATTTCTTCATCTGTAGCGAATAATTACTTAATCGGTAATGTGAGTGATGCCTCTGCGCATAATGTGCGCCATATGTCGGTACCTGCATCAGAATCATTCTCTATTTGTTCATTTTAGAGGACATGTCAGATAAGTATGCTAAAATAAACTCTTCTTTAATGCACCACTCACCCTCGCTCGGTATATTATTATTGCTCTCAATCTGACCCATTACATCAAAATTCAACTCCTATGGACAATTTTCCTTAGGATCTGGCTTGATGTCGGCTTCGTGGCCGCTATCAGTATCTTCTTCAAATTTCTCTTGAGATTCCAGGTAGAAGATAGAATCTGTGTGAAAGTTTTCTACCCCTCTGAAAGGGCGCTTCTCAGTAATCAGGGTTCAGACTTCTTCTTCATCATTAACATACTTTATAACCTGATGTAGGTAGACGGAACAATACGGCTTGTATGAATCCACGGTCTCCCTAACAACAAATTGTAAGATGTGTCTGCATCTATAATGTAACAAGTTACTTTGGACTTGAGATCTCTGATTTGATACCTGAGCTTGATCTTCCCTAGGGGCCAAGTGCTGTTAGCTTTGAAACCGAAGATAGTGGTCTGGGTGGTATTTAACTGATGCATAGGAATCTCTAAAACCTTTATGACCCTGTAAGGCATAATACTAAGTGCTGAGCCTGGATCAACTTGTACACAACTGATTTCCGAAGATGCAATATACCTTGTGTAATATAAAGGCTTGTCGTGCTTGTGTTTGACCTGCATATCTTCCTGAGTGAATGATATGCAGGGTAAACTTGTTACTGCTTGTAGACATTGTATACATGATTGGGCTTCAGAAGCTTCAGGAGTCGGAGGAACCTGTGTAATAAAGCTTTCCATGTTCATTAAGGCTTCAATTAGAGCTTCTTTGGTGGTTTTAGACAATTGTAGGAGCTCGTACAGGGTAATCCTGGCCGGTATGTTGGTTAACCGTGCCATGACATTAAATCAGAAGGGAGCACTTGATTCTTTGGGTTCCTGGAAAAGGTTTTTATTGTACCATGTTTCTTTTTTGCTTCTCTTTGTCGGTTGAGTTATGAGGGATAGAACCCCTAGCGTCTTAGGGTAGTTCTTCTATTTCTTGAGTATCTTGATCATAGTTCCTTAGATAAGCTTTTCCTGACTGGGTGTCAGGGTTGCCTCCTTGGTCTGCTACAAGAACAATCCTCTCTTCTTCTAAATCAGTGGGAGATTTGAGATAATCATCATCCTCATATGGAAGGGCTAATCATGTTAGATGACTTAGCATTACCTCTTTTTTTTGGACAAGGTGTTCGTGCACTGTTGGTCTTCAACCAGATCAGGATGGACCCACATAATCTCCCCTTTCGAGGTAGTAAAGGGAGTTAATGCTTTATCTTTTTGACCATGTTGATCAGTGTTTTTTATGTGCATTTCTCCTTTATAGATGGGAATAACTCCATCTGCAGCTGTTACAGGAGGGAAATCACCGAACTGGACCGCTATCAAGTTGGTAGATACAATCTTCTGCTCGGGATTCAATGTGAGCACATTAGCATTCACCAAATTTTGTAGGATATCCTTAAAAACATAGCATTTTCTAGAAGTTGCAGTAATTAGGGTCGTCCACTTTTCCCGCCTCATCCGGTTTCTTAATCTCGGGAAGTTGCAGTTTATTATTTTTCCGAAGTAGCTGGAACAAAGTGTCCACATGCTCCTCTTTAAACGAGTATTGCTTAGGTTCTTTTTGTTGATTTGGTGCTTTGCCTTGCTTAGCAGGTGATGCTCGTGCTGGAATCGGTAGCCAAAGTCTCCTTTCCCTTAAATCGAGGAGCATTGTTTTGGTTACGTTGCTGTTGTGGCTTTGGTTCAGTAGACTCTTCAGCCTTGACCCGAGCAACAATTTCTTCAGCTTGTTCTCATTGCGAAACTAATTGTCTTCAGGAGGCGACATTCCTCTATCCACATTTGAACAAGGAGATGAGTCTGCAAGTTATGCCTGTAAGTTTCGACCAAAATAGATTGAGTCATACCTGATGTGCCTCGCAATGCCATACTATGGAATCTTTTAACATAAGCCTTGATAGAATCTCTCTTCCTCTGCTTGGTGGCAAGAAGGGTCGGGATAGATACTTCTGTATCATCCTTAAAAAATCTAGAGAAGAATAGCCTTTCCAGATCTACCCATTTTTAATAGACCGACAAGTGCGGCGATAGGGCACTTGGAGCTGACCGACAAGTGCGGCGGGTGCTTGGAGTTGACCGACAAGTACGACAGACACTTGGAGCTGACTGATAAGTGCGTGGACCAATTGGAGGTGGCCGGTGAGCACACGGGACACTTGATTCACCATTCTGGTGGCCGATGAGCGTGCGGGTCACTTGGAGCCAACTGATGAGCACGTGGGTCACTTAGTACGCGAGCACTTAAAGTCGGCTGATGAGTGCGTGGGCTCGAGGTGGCCAGTGAGTGTAAGGGCTAGTCGTTTTGTTGATTTAGTGGCCAATGACTATTCTGGTAGCTTATTGCTACGTCATCAACGGTTCACCAATTTGCTTCATGCGCTTATCAGCGTCGGATAATCTTCCTTGATTCGAACAATAACGTTCATCATCTTCTCTTAGTCTGGAGCTATATACGGGAACCTATCGGAATTTTTAGATACCTACAGATACCCCCTCCAAAGTGTTTCAGGCTCATTCCTTTATAGAGGAGTCTTTAATACTTTGGATGTGATAGGCCCCACCTTCAGTCAATGTCAAAGGACCTGTAGCTGGCTTCAATTCTTAACTTCTTTAGCCTTCAGCATATTCAGTGTTTTGTTGAATAGATGAAGTTCTTCCGGTGCTGTGTTTATCGTCTGACCGTTATCGAAATCTTTAATCAAAATTGGTGAGTTGGTTTTGGCTCGTGTCATTGAGTTGACTTTGAACAGATTATCTTTGTCAGGAATTCATATCTGAATCGCAATTGAACCCCTTAGAATCATCCTTTAATCCGGAATTTTTCCTTAGCCTTATTTTGGTAAAATTGTTGATACGTTGACCGGCCTCGACTTTTACTGTAACTCGTTGACCGGTGTTAACCTTTGCTGTAATGCGTTGACCGACGTTAACATAGCTTGTACGTTTGCTGGAGTTCATATAGTTTAAACTCTTAAGGCATTGGAGCATGACGGTCCCAAATGTCGGGGTTACGGGACCAACTATTAAAGCTGATTCATCAGTATGTATAGATCTTATCATAAAGTTGTTGGATCCTTAAGCCATGAGACCAACTAATGAAGCTAGTGCATCAATGACTCTCACACTTATAGAATTTTTGGCAAACCCCCAGCCATTAATGGGTTTGATGAGCCTTTACTGACTACCGTTTGAGTCGGCCTAGCATGCAGATTATTTAAGTATGTTCCACATGTAACATCGTGCTAAGAGAGTTAACTCCCTTAGTGCTATGATATTGAATACGTAGACTTCGTCTTTCTCACGGGAATAGACTACCCGATAACGTGTGTTAGACGTAGACTTAGGATTTTTGGCAAACCCTCAGCCTTCAACGGATTTGACATGCCTTTACCGACTACCATTCGAGTCGGGCTAGCATGCAGATTGTTTAAGTTCGTTCCGCATGTAACGTTGTGCTAAGAGAGTTAACTCCCTGAGTGCTATGATATTGAATACGTAGACTTCATCTTTCTTATGGGAATAGACTACCCGGCAATATGTGTTAGACGCTGACTCATCCTTACTTAGAATTCGGGATAAAATTCCGCAGACTTGGATTCTGATGTCTTCTTGAATCGGTGAAAGATTAAACCGGCAACGCGTGTTAGGCGTAGACTTATCTATATTTAGGAGTCGAGATAAAATTCCTTGCGTATGTAAGGCGCGGATTTTGGCGTTATGAATAACAATCTGCCAAAATATTGAATATGTGGGCTTTTGTCCTTTTTACGGCAAAAGACTAACCGACAACCTGTGTTAGGCGCTGACTTATCTTTCTTAGGCTTTGGGATAAAAGTATCCAGACTCGGATTTTGGTGTCTTCCTCAATTGGTGAAAGACTAGAACGGCAACACGTGTTAGGCATAGGCTTATCTCTATTTAGGAGTCAGGATAAAAATCCTCAGACTCGGATTCTGGTGTCTTCTTCAATCGGTGAAAGACTAAACTGACAACGCGTGTTAGGCGTTGACTTATCCCTACTTAGGATTTAGGATAAAATTCCCCATACATGTGAGGCATGAATTATGATGTTATTAATAACAACCTGCCATTATGTCGAATATATTGGCTTTTGTCCATTTTACGGTTAAATACTAACCGGTAACGCGTGTTAGGCGCTGACTTTCGGTGTTGGAATGTGGTGTCTTTCTCTTAGGGTAAAGACGAACCCAACACCGGAGAGGAAGAATTTTATATTCTATCTTCGTCGGAGAGGAAGAATGTTATATTCTATCTCCGAGCCTTCTCTTGGGGCAGAAGTGAACCCAATACCGAGGAGAAAAAATTTTATATTCTATCTCCGGTTGCAAAAGAAACTCAAATTAAGATCTCTACTTTGAGAATCTGCGAGGTGAAACTAAGAGTGGAGTCTCCACTCCGAGAATCAAAAAGATCCAGATAACCCTAACTTTTATAGGATTGGTTACCTGACATGAAGACGAGTTTCCGACTTCAGACCTAAGTTTTATAGGATTGACTGAAGGGAAAAGGATGAGAGCTTTTCATTTATTGAAAAGGAATCTCGGCTTTGGCCATAACCGTTCGACGATTTTGACCGAGAGGGGTTACTGAGACGATCCTAACTTTTATAGGTTTGGTCATTTAATTGGGGTAGAGGTCTTTTGTTTATCGAAAGGAAAATCCGATTTGAAAGTGGGCCTCTCGTTCATTGAAGGAATTGAGAGGGGAATTTGGCTTTGGTTGTCGTCCTAACTATAGGAAGGTTTCTTCGAAAGAGGAGTTTTAGATGACCCTAACTTTTATAGGTTTGGTCACTCAATTTGTGGACCTCTCGTTCATTGAAGGAATCGAGAGGGAATTTTGGTTATGGTTATGATCCTAACTATAGGAAGGTTTGATCAAATGAACAGTGAGAGTGGAAGTATAAATTACAGTAGGAGTGTTGATTCGTACAAATCACTCGAAGCGAGTTCCTGGTGTTAAGTAACAAATACTTAACATGAAGGGGTTTGATAATTATCAATGATCAGGAGATTAAAATTCTAATTACTATGTCCGGACTCTAACAATGTGAGTGTTAAGTGCACAGACGTAGCAGGAGTTTGAGTGGGAGTTTCTTATTCATCATCTTCTTGTAGTGATTGGGTTATCCCTAAGAATACACTATATAGAATTCTTTCGGGAACTTCTCGTTATATCCACCCCCAGCTTCCTTTGCGAAACCGGGTCTAACCTTGTATTTAGTTGGATGACCGGGTTATCCTTAAGAATACTAGGCATGGCACATTTCGGGAACTTCCCGTGAAAGAAATGAAACAGTTTAGACTCGTATACCTGTTGAAGTATTGAGAAGCAGTTTATACTCGTATACTCTTCGGAGTATCATTCGGCTTAATTTAGCATTATAACGCCAGCTTCAACCAAGGTTTGGATGCTATTTTTGAGAGCAAAGCAAGCCTTGGTAGGATGAAGGACCCTCCTGTGGTACGCACAGTACTTTGGATCCGAAGTATTGTCAGCTTCTTCCTGATCTGCGATAGGTGGTAGCTTGATCTTATTGTTTTCAAGGAGGGACTCAAAAATAGCTAGAACGTCTTTGTCCTTGAAGGAGTACTCTTTTTAGAGTCTCGGATCCGAAGTCTTTTGCTGTCTCCGGGATTGCTGTTGTGATGTCTGATTAACGTCAACAACTGCTGTAGGTGCCTTCCCTTTACCACGGGAGATGAAGCTCAAGTTCGGAGGGTTAGCCGTCGGTTGGCTTCTTTCAGCTTTCTTCCTTCTGAGGAAGCATTCTGTCCGCTCTCTGTGCACCTTCAACTCTTTCCAGGTATTGGACGGTACTACTCCCATAACTTCCAATATATCCAAAGAGAGGTTATTGTGACAGGTTTGGAGGATGAAGTCCTCTGTGATCGGATCTTGGCAGTTCATTGCCTTATTCCAGAAGCGCTTGATGAAGTCGTATACCGTCTCTTCATATGCATGTTTCTCATCGAAGAGTATCCTGATTGACACCTCAGTGTCATCATCAAAGAAGTGAGCGAGGAACAGATTCTCCAGGTCATCCTAACTGTTGATGCTTCCAGGCTTGAGACGACGGTACCAATCGAAGACGGGCTAGCGAAGGGTGCCAACGAATGACCGAACCATCAATGCTTCATTGTCAGAGATTATGCCCAACTGGGACTTGAAGTAGATCAGGTGCTGAGTGGGCAAACCCTTCCCATCAAACAGCGTGAAGTTAATCAGGTTGAACTTCGCCGGATACGGGATCGACTCCCACTCTCTTGGGTAAGAACACAGAATACCGGTTCTTTACCTCTCAAGCAGATATCAAAGTGTTGATTTTGCTCTCGAAATCTTTTATCTTCTCGTCCTCGTCCATATCATGCTTTGGATGATTTCTAAGAGGAGCAACGTGGCTACCCCCGGTATTGTCATCTTCGGTGGGACAACCTCCAGTGTTGTTACCTTTAGTAGGGCCACCCCTAACATTTTGATCAACGGGAGGGTTATCTGCATCAAGGTGTTTGTCCATATCTGAATCGTCACCTATCCGGTAGGCATTATTGTAACGACTAGATGCACCAGTTTGATTAGACTAGGCCCGAGTCTGTTGGTTATGCTCTTCTCTCATTCGCAACATAGTCATTTCCATTTCGAACTTAAAGTTCTCTTTTTGCTTGGCCAAGGTATCCTCGAAGATTTTGGTCATTTGCTCGGTATTGATCATACACACCTCGTGGGATTGTCCTGGGCTAGATACCGTATTGTCAGAAGTGACTGCAGAGTTAGTATCTGATACTTCATCATCCGAGGATAACCCTCTATTCATCCTCTGATAGTTCTACGTCTAGTAGTCCCTGCGCGTAGTCGGCTTAGACGATGAGATACGAGGGGGTCAGAACTAGAAGGTCGAGTCGACTTTCCCTTGTCAGCTGTATTACCCATGACTTCTGGAAGTTCGCCACCTTGAACGACCGATCGTTTCTTACAGAAACGCTTTGGCTTTGACTTAGTCATTCCGTCGGAGATCCTCTCGAATACCGAGACCCTCTAAGGAGCGGTCTTAGGGTAGCTACACACTGATAATACTACCCTAATAAGTTTGACGCACAGACAATGAAAGTCCATCTCTCGTGTATACCTCTTTCGAGATCTGTTCGTACCCCCAGCCTGATAGTACAACTCATCAGCATGATGACCAGAACAATCTACCGCGTGTCGGCACGACTTCTTAGGTATAACTTTATCGTCTGACGAACATATTTCCTATTGAGGACTAGTCGCCTTGATAGCGTTCTCAAGAGTAACGCGTTTGGAGCCACGCTTTCGTGAGCGCGGGACCTCAACGGGTTCTTGGGCACTGACTTGCAGTCTGAGGCGATCGATTACGGGAGTTTCCTCTTTACAAGAAGCCTCAGACTTGTTATAAGGGCGAGTGTGACCCCCAGCTCGATGAGTTGCTCGGGGTTCAGTCATCAGACTCGAGCGCTCTTTGATCAAAACTTTGCCTTGATCCTTATGCAAAGGACCCAGATGATCCGCCATTAGCTTTCTTGCTTTTGAACAAGTCTACACTACCATGAGGCTTCACTGGAAGTATTGGATCAATCAGAGCAGGGGTGGGATTCGACGAAATCAGAAAAATGGGTGCAGAGTGTCTTCTGTCTCGGCCCTGGTGCGGGTCAAGACTTAGTGACCTGCGTTTGGGCGGGTCACTTCGGGGTGACCCATGACTGGGAGGGTCACTTCAGGGTGACCCGCATCTGGTAGGGTCACTTCGGGGTGACTCGTGACTGGGAGAGTCACTTCAGGGTGACCCGCAGCTAGGAGGGTCAGACTTGAGTGACTCACGGCTTGGAGGGTCAGACTTGAACGACCCGTGGCTTGGAGGGTCAGACTTGAATGACCCGTGGCTTGGAGGGTCATACATAAGCGACCCACAGCTTGGAGGGTAAGACTTGAGTGACCTACGGCTTGGAGGGTTAGACTTGAGTGACCCACATTTTTTGATCTTTTTGGCCGCCGTCTTGGACTTTGGCCTCCATACTTTGTGCAGTCTTGGTGGCTTCTTTTCCACTTCTTCCTCCTGTAATTTTTTCGGCTTCTTGCACAAGGATTCTTGAATGCGCAAGTAATGCGCGGCGTTTCTGAATTTACTCCTGAAGAGTCGAGTGGGTCCTTTTGATGCGGACACATTCATTCTTCGTTGGCTCGGAGGAGGAGGAGTTGTTCGCTTGCTATTATAGTCGTTGATGCCTTCTAGACTTCAGATCCGTTTCGTAGAGAATCCCGTCAACTGGCTCTAAAGCCTTAGCAAGTTGACGCGTAAGTCGTTGGGCATTTCCTTTGGCGTGTCCTCTTTGATAGAGTTGGTGCACCTTTAGCAATTGACTCCTTGATGGAGGAAGGGTCCAGATCTACAGATCTGGCCTCGTTGGAGGCCGGAGGGGCATTGTAAGGCGTGATTGCAGCAGCAACAGGGGCGTTGATCTTCCTGCGCTTGCAAGAAGTGGAGGTTCTGGAGGAGGAGGACGACAGATATTCCTCGAACTTAGCCTGGTCGAACTCGTACTCGATATCTACGTTAATCGGGATCCAGATTCGAGGTTGTGACACATCAGCCTTCGCAGAAAGGTTGTTAGCTCCCACTGTGGTCGCTAGCGTGTTTTCGTCGAAAGTAGTTTTCATTATCGAGTTCATTACAACTTTGATCGTTTACAATGAATTCAAATAACAAAAATAAAGATTATAACTTTCTAGAAAATAAACACAAGAACTATTTATCAACTCTTGCTTACGTAGGGTCTTTGCCTGTGCCGGGGATGTTAATATCCATAGACTGCCGCGGATCAGATCCGGTTGTCAGAAAATTGATGGAGCTCCTACTTTACCAAGAAAGTATTCACTTGAAGCACTAAAATCGACTAAGCAAAATTAGTAACTCTTCTCGAGATTAAGACCAAGCCTAATCTCAAGGAACGGACGGGGGAAAATACAGGTTTAGATCCTTTGAAAGCCTTTCTCTTTACGCTGAAGTTCGCCGGGATCTGACTTGCTTTCGTTGTAAATTCGTGCTCCTTAACTCTTCAATCCAGCAGCACCTTGTCCTCTTGATAATAAATTGCCTCCTGAGAATGGAGGCCCTAGGCTTGTATTTATAGGGCCTCAGATATGATAATTGGATAAGAATGAGAGGTTTGGCCCAACCTTCAGTTAATAACGATCTAACCATGTTTGTGGATGATATCCAATCAGTTGGGAAGCTCTAGAACTAAAGAAACCGATCGAAACAACCTAAAACGTGTTTTGGCAGTTCTGGGCGTGAGACAGACCGCGGTGACCCACGCGGCCGCGGGTCACCCTTGGGTGACCCGCACGCTATGCGAGTTTTAAGCTTTTCGGGCTTTCTTTGGTGTTTCCCGACTTTCCTAGACTTGTATTTTTCGTCGTTTTACGTATCTGTTCGTCCTGTTGACTTGTACGCTTCACTAACTTACTTCATGCACTCGTTAGCTTCTTTACGGCACTTGGAGTGGATCGACAAGTGCGGCGGGTGCTTGGAGTTGACCGACAAGTGCGACAAGTGCTTGGAGTTGACCGACAAGTACGGCGGGCACTTGGAGCTGACTGACAAGTGCGGTGGGTGCTTGGAGTTGATCGACAAGTACGGTGGGGACTTGGAGCTGACCGACAAGTGCGGCGGGTACTTGGAGCTGACCGACAAGTATGGCAGGTACTTGGAGCTGACTGATGAGTGTGCGGGTAAATTGGAGGGGGGCGGTGAGTGCACGGGACGCTTGATTCACCATTCTGGTGGCCGATGAGCATGCGGGCCGCTTGGAGCCGGCTGATGAGCATGCGGGTCACTTGAAGCCGGCTGATGAGTACACGGGCCACTTGGAGGTGGCCAGTGAGTGCACGGGCTAGTCATTTTGCCTATTTAGTGGCCAATGGCTATTCCGGTAGTTTATTGCTACATCATTAATGGTTCACCGATTTGCTTCATACGCTTATCAGCGTCGGATAATCTTTCTTGATTCGAACAATAATGTTCATCATCTTCTCTCTGTCTCGAGCTATATATGGGAACCTATAGGCATTTTTAGACACCTACAACACCCTTAAGGGTGCCAATAAACAACGGAGTCAGAATAGCATCATTTTCCACCACGTCTCCGGTCTACGACTTGACGTAGTAGATGTGCTAATTTGGTGATCCTGTGTCGTTGAAAGGTTGTAAAGTTGGAGCCTTAAATTTTGGTGGATAGGGAGCTGTGTCCCATTCTGCGGGGTAAGGCCGTACCACTCCTTCTTTATGAAACTCACTCCTGTTAGCGATTACATTAAGGTGAGTCTCTAACTCTTCCATTTTAGATGACTGAGGATTTGGTTCTCATTCCATCTCCTTCTCGTTTTCAGAAGAGGATTCTATGTTCTGAGTTTCACAATCTGAATTCTCAGGCACCTTTTGCTTCCCCTTGAGTATGTCTTCCGAAAGGATTCAGGCTTTTGAACTCTCTCTGTGAGGAGCTAGGCTAACATATCTTTCATTTGTACATGCATCTCCTGTTGTGCATGAATCATGACATGATGTTCATCGACTTTCTTGGCTAAGTCATCGGAACATCCAGTCATATAGGCAGGTTCCTCATGTGCTTCGAAAGAGCTTGAGGATTGGGAATCCGCAATTGCTGAGTGTTCATTATTTGTGTTATATATTAGCTGTCAATTAGATAGCTGTCAATTAGATATTTGTCAATTAGATAGCTGTCAATTAGGATTAATTGTAATTATTTTAGTTTCCTATATTCTCCTAGTTTCCTAGAATAGCTTCTCTAGTTTGTATATAAATACATGTTATTTTCTCAATGAAAGACAAGTGAATACAATTCTCTTCACCTCATATTACAATTTGAAACAATCTCCTTGGCTAATTTTTGATAATTAACCGGGCGTATAGTTCCTGTGCGTGTTCGCGTGCGCTGATATACTCCTTCGAACTCATCGCAAATCTCTCGAACTGTCGGGGAATGACCTCTTTCTGACTAGTCAGAACTTGGAGCTAAGGTCTTTCCTCTACCGATCATATTAATAGTGACTTCGGGATATTCCATTTTGGAGATCCCTTTCTTATGATGACGTCATTGCTTGGCAGGCCTAGCGACATTTGTCAATCGGTTAAATACTGATTGTCGTGGTGCAAGAGTGCAGCAAGGGCATTCTGAGAGGACTGCAGAAATGAACCGCTCACATTGACGTGAATGAGCTATTTGCTGCCTAAGTCTTCTTCTCGACAGTAATTCCTGTAAGTTGGAGACTTAGGATGAATCTCTCACAGAGCGTGAGGACGGAGATGGAACCCCCTGCCTGTTGGTGGGCGGGATTGGTTCTTGATGGACATGAATTTTAAACCCATGTTGATTCCCTTGAACTGGTATGTATACTAGGAATTTTCATGAACCTACAATAATTTGGAGGCTATAGTTAGTAAAGATCTTTGGATATGACATGCCTTCTTTGGACTGTGGGGGTCTCACAATGACATTAATGTTCTATATCATTCACTGGTTTTCGCACAGCTTGCGAAGGGAAGAGATTCACCGTACAACTATACTGTCAATGGCCATGAGTATAATATGGGATACTATCTAACCGACGGGATTTACCCAGAGTGGTTCACATTAATGAAGACTATTCCGGTACCTCGAAGAAAAAAGGATAAGTACTTTGCTCAATAACAAGAGAGAGCAAGAAAAGATGTCGAGTGAGCTTTTAGCTTGTTGCAAGCTTGATTTGTGATTGTTCGTGGACCAGCACGTTTCTGGCAACATAGTGTGCTGAAAGACATCATGACAGCTTGCATCATAATGCATAACATGATCGTTGAAGATGAACGAGATTGTCAATTTGACAACAACTTCGACTTTGTTGATTTGATACCAGTTGTTGAACCTTATCATGTGCGGATGGTCCCTCTAACTTAGTTCATCCAAAATCATCATCGGATTAGGAACACACAAACACACAAATCACTAAAGAATGATTTGCTCGAGCATCTGTAGCAGCTCAAGGGATCCATAGTCAAGGATTAAGTTTCTTTATGTCTAATGTAATTTCGGCGAACTTGTTCGAGTTGTTGTACTACGCCAATTTCAATTTTAATAAAGTAGTTGTATTCATTCAATGCCAAAATTTTTAACAGCTAGTACAGTCATAAATCTAATACAAGATAATATATGATAATTAGGAAGAACCCTTAGACATCCACCTCTCTAATATCTCTGCCTGACGCATTTCAAAGTATTATCATTGAACTAAATTGAGTGTTGAGAGATTCATCTTCATGATATCGTCATATTTTTTTTCTATTTTAGCTCTATTTTTTGATTAGCTGTTTGCTTCATCCACGTGAAAGCCTCTCCCATAATAGACTTAGTGGACTCAGAGTTTTTCATATTTTGTTTCCTCTTGAGTTTTGCTCCTTTCCTCCCTTCAGGCCTTGCTATAAATCATCCGAGTCAGTGTTCAACTCGATGGGGGTTGCTAGAGAGGAATTGTTTGGTGAGGAATCAGAGTTTGTGGTTCTTCTCAGCTATGATTGAATCTTAAGTTTCAATCTGTTGGATCCATTTTTGATGATGACGCAACTCAACCTAGCAATGGTCAAACACGAATGACTTACCATAAAGAGATTGATATAATTCATTTACTTCTGCAGTCTACACATGAGCTAAATTTAGAATAATTAAACGTATGACGCTTGAAGAGAACGGTGAAGAAGACAAACGTGCACAGGAGGAGCCCATAGGTGTTTATAAGTTAAATAGTTACCTGGTCAATAATTCCCGTACCAGATCTTTATCTTCCTTCAATCTGAGCAACGCACCTGCAGAACTTGTTGATGCACAGTTGAATCTTTGACCAACGATGCATCATTTGGTTTGGTGTGCGGCTCGTTGGATTGGTGGAATATTAGATAAAGTAGTCGTTAGCTCTATGCCAAAACTTATCTTTGTGTTGCCCCGTACCTTGGATGATGTCTTGGCTCGTGTTCATCCAAGCAGACACAAGAAGCTTATCTTCGCTGACAGTCCAATTTTCGGACTACGTGGAAGCCATCTTCTTCTTTTTTTGTCGGTGTTTCTTAGGATGACATTTGTTGTGTTTCCGATTGCGAGTACTCATGGATAGGGTGACCTTCTTCTACAACGTCTATGTCGAACGACGCGTATAAGGACGATCCTTCACCGGTAAGGAGTTGCGAATAAAAGTTTTGGGAGTGATCCGTAAGATTTGTAATTTGATAGGAAAATATAGAGTTTTTTTATGAGAGAGTTGTGTGGAATGTTTTGTGTAGTGAATTGAGTATTTATAGAATTTTTTTACTATTCATGCTAATTTTTAAATCTCAATGGCTAATTTACTGTTCATGTTAATTTTGAAAAATCTTAACAGCTAATTTTTAAACAACTATTTTCAAACTGGGCTCAAATGTATGGGTTTTTTGTAAATGTAATTATCTAAGGTAATTAGTAAATATATGAAAAGTTATTATCCTATCCCAATTCATATCATATGATATCATACTCCTTATAAAAATGTGAGTTTAGGAAAAACTTTCCATGGATGAAAAATACCCTTGATCCTTTTACAAATTAAATTGTTATCCTATTCTAATTAATATAAATAATTAATTAAATGAAAATTTATGGTAAACATATTGAAATATAAATCATATGTATGCAAGGTTTTAAATGTCGGCCGACATGTAGGTTTGAGGGCTTGGGCGACACGACATGGTCGTTTTCAACTCGTATGTCGGTTTTCAGGGCCAAATCGAAAATATCGGGGCCATATCAGGCGTATCGATCGATTTTTCAGCCTTAAAAAATCGTCCGATATAGCCCCTTTTTTTAGATCTGTTTTTTGTTATCGGGTTTGAGTTTAGTGATAAAAACCCAAACCTGTTTGACCCGTTCTCATGTTTAAGAGTTTCTTATGAACTCGATAGAAAGAAAAGAGAAAAATTAGGGATAGAGCGGACTTGGGAACCGATCACTCCTTTCGTGAACGACGACGCCCTTCCCCCACCTCCATCTTGGTCCCTCATCGTCCATCTCCTATTGCGTCTCGAAAACCAAACCCCAAACGAATCCGAGGGCGGCAGGGTATCCCGTCGTTGGAATAAAGGGAAGAGGGTGGTCGGTGACTCATCCAATGGACCCTGAGCAAACAAAGAAGAAGAAGAGCCCCAGCACTGCCTACTTGCAACGTCCCGTCACCGGCACCGACCACCCTCTATCAGTGAATAATCTGGAATAATTTTTGTTTGCGATGGATGTTGTTCTATTAATATATATGCTCATACAAAGGATTTTTTCCCCCTTGCAGGTATTTAGAATGTAAATGTTCACATTCAGGAAGCTGATCTAGTGAAATCTCCTGCAGACGAGGTATATGCTCAACTACCAAGTGAAATTGTAGTTTCAGCGTGTCTTTGTGCATTGTGAGATTTGTTTTCTGATTTCCATTCAAACATCAATAAATTATATCATCGTTTATCATTACTATGGACTGATATATCGGCAGCAGTCTTACATTTACTAATGTGTTTAAACTGTCTATACTTCCACTTAAGCTTGTCAGGTTTTTCACGACCGTCTTTTGGTGCACTTATTTTTAATATAGTGGGACCAAATTAACTGTTCATTTTTTAAAATATTCTAACTGCAGGAAGGACTGAAAAACTCTAGAATTCAAAGGCGTGTATATGAATTGCTTGCTAAAGCAGCTACTTCTGCTCCTCATCCAGCAGTTGACCAACGGGAACTTCATTTTGTTTTCTTCAGAAAGCCAGAAAGATTTTTGTCTTCAGATGGCTGTAAACATGTTTGAAAGGTTTGTTTTCCTAATGAATTATTGGTTGATGTTAGAAACACATCATCTCTTTATGCACAGTGTGACCTCAGTCATAAAGATAATATTGTTTTACTGGGCCAGCATGTCTTTGAAACATGAACGGCCTGTGTGTAAAATTTCACGGTTTTCTTTAGTTTTTCCTAAAAATTAATTTAACATTACTCTGTTTTATAAAGTACATATTTTGTTACCGATATTGTAGAAAATGGCGGTTCTGGCAGATAGGTGGCAGTCGGAACTGGGGAATTTGAGGATCTTAATTATGGGTATGAACTTCATTTTCTTCTTTTGTTTACTGGGCAATGGCTCGAGCTTATCATATCTTGGAACTTGAGCATTTCTCCCCTTCTCTTGCTCAATATTTTCTGATACTTCTGTGTTGTTAGTTCATGATTTCTGTGTTTAGGCTTGTTTTGAAAAGCATTGGTTACAAATCATTACCAGGGAATGGCCTGCCATTTGACGGTCAAAGAGGTCAGAACAGTAATTACATGAAAGCTTCTGTTATTTGCGCTCTTAATTATTCCATTCCACCACGGTTATTGGTTAATATTGACTGCAGTCAGCACAAATATTTAAATGTGGGGAAAAGGACAAGAATATAGTACATCAACATTAACTTTCTAACTAGTAACAAATGATGATTAACTTTCTATTTTGGTTGGTTTAACATCTTTTCTTTTGTGCTGTCTCGTTAAGAATTTCGTCCACTATAACCCTTGACAGCACAGCCTCTTTTATTATTATTATAAATCTGAGAAAATAATAAATTATATCTAATTAGCAAACTTTACCTGTAGAAAGATGACCACAAATGTTCTATTTTGGTTGGCTTCCCTTTCATGCTTAGGATTTCAGAATTGATCACATCTATATAACCGAGCTTTCACTGCGAAAAAAGATGTCAAAATTAACATTTAGAAATTTATTGACCAAGTAGTTGGATTATAATCCAGTACTGTTATTTGGTTGTCTTGTCCTTGTTCTTCTCACATTGCTATCTAGAAAAGAACTCTTGAAGCATACTATTTACCATTATAAAGTTAACATATAATGTAAATTGCAGGTATTAATTGTTCCTAATGTGAAGGGCGGAGTTGTTAGCAGCAATTAATCAGACAGAGCATGAGAGGGTGGAGCATGGTCTTTTTGTTTTTCTATTTAACGGTAAGAATATGAAAGCACCAAACATCATAAAGACAATCCAGTAAATAAAAAAGACCCTTGGTTATCTGAAATTTGATCTTATATCTAACAATTCTTAATATTAATCTCCACGAATGGGAATTTTCTACAAGCAATTCAAGAGAGTTGAATGACATTTGGTTATCATGGATACAGTCAGTGTCCAGTTTATTAAGGAATGTTTTATGTATTGTTTTCATGTTTCTCGTGACTAATGCATGTTATCAACTCTGTTATCGTACTTGCCAGTTCAATTTTATGTTCATATTTTTTGATTCAGTAGCACAATTATGTTTCTTGCTCATCAAATTCTGGACATTGTTTATCTATTTAACGGTTAATAGCACAGATACGTTCTCTCTTGTGTGAAAGTGTAGCTGCTCGTGCCCCCTAAACTATTTTATTATCACTTAAACGCCACTACCTCCAACACGTTATATATTTCTCATGTTTGGTTGATTTGTCGCATGGGAATCACAATAAATGGTCTTTTACCCTCTGTTTAACCAAGAAGATCTAGGGACAAGGTAGTTTTGTATGTGGTTTAGAGGTGCAAGGCTACTAAAATAGTTCAGGAGGCATATGGCTATACCACCATAGTACAATTCTCTACTGCATGGCTGAACCATAAGTGCAATGCAAGCATATGAAAGCATCAAATATTATATACAATATTCCAGAACATAAAAAATACTCCTGCTTGTGTCAACTTCATCTTCTATTAAAAGCTTCTTAATATTAATTTCCACAAATCAGTTTTTCTCTACAAGGAATTAAAAAGTTACTCGAATGACGTTTGTGAATTTTATCTCGTCATATTGCTAGTTCATGCTCGTTTTCAAATTATCTCATGTTATTAACACAATCATGGGTATTGTTCACCAAATTATGTATCTTCTGATACATTTATTTTCCCTCCTCGATCTGCTTTATAATATAGGGTGAATTTCGGAGACCCCTTGTACTGTTGCCTAATTGTGCATAAACCCCTTGTACTATTGTAGGTAGACCACCTCAGTGGAAACTATTTGACTCTTTTACCTCAGGACATCAATTTGTCAAAAAACAATTATCTTTTTCTAAGGGTAGAAGAGTGAGAAAAAATAAATCCATTCAGCGGGTCCATCTGCAACAATAGAACTACAAGGGGTCTATCCACAGTTAATATATCCTATAATGTACTCTACTGGCTTTCGTTACATTTCGATTCGCCTGGACTGGTGCTGGTGCTAAAATGACAGGTCATGAGCATATTGGAAGACGTACACAAGGGAGCATATGTGCAATCATCTAAACCTGGAAGAGAATTATTTTATAATAATTCAAGCTCTCAGGGAAAGTTCTGGATTGTATAAATGCAGCCGTTAAGCCTGGACAAGTTGTAGCTCATGTTTGGTCGAGATTGTAGTACGTATCGAACGCATGAACGCGCGCATGTTGGCACTGGAAGCAGCACAAACTATGGCCTCGTGTATGCAGACTCCAAATGCCCTTTGGTTAATGTCTACGAAGAGGAGCTATCTTGGGCTCTGTAGGGTTTGATTTTCATGTTTTTTTTTGATGTATTGAAGTTTTAGTTAGTTATCTGATTACAATTACCAGGTTACAAGTTGAGTATTTTACTTTGACTAGTTCTTGTGTACGTGCAATGCACGTGGTTAAATATCAAAATTATTATTATTTGTTTATTTTCTTACTATAAAATAAGTCAGATTCATTTTGAGTTAAAATCTATAAACATGGTTTGTTACATTTTTCATAAATTTTATTTAAATATTTTTAAATATTTTATGAAATAGATGATTAATTTTGAAAATCTCTTCGAGCTAGGAATAAACAATTAACAATTTTACAAGGAAATATAGGGTAACATAGTGCATTATTAAGAATTATTAATCTTTATTTAGTTTGTTTATAATGATAGAATCTTATTATTAACTAACTACAAGACTTAGTACATTATTTTTTTGTTGGATGTTCAAGGCAGGCAAAGGACCCATGTGAGTCATCATTGTAATAAATGTTATACAATTTAAGTACAAAGAAAAAAGGAGGGTTGATCAATGGTGTAGTTGGTGAGGGAAAACTCCAGCAGCTTAATTTGGTATGTGGATATATAATAGATGGAGATAGAGAATTGTTGTTTTGAAAATAGTGGGTGCATGTGGGTAATTAATATGATTTTTGTGTGTGGTTTTCTTTGTTTATTTTTAAGATATCTATGGTCCTGTGGATATATATATATATATATATATATATATATATAGCATTGCTATTCTCTTTTGGTTTGTGGAAGAATTTGGGTGTTAAAAAAATTAAATTATCTAATCCGGTTAAAGTAGGATTATATAAGTTAAGCCCATACATGAAATTTATTTTAACCAACACCCATGTGTAAATGTGTAAATATTACAATTAGCATTGAGATTTAAGGTATATTTGAGATTCTTTTTTATTTAAATAATAATAGTATAATTAAACTTTATGAACTAAAAAAAATACAATATAAGTAATTGCTTTAAAATAATCTAATCTAATCTAATATGAAGAAAATAGATGAAAATGATGTAAAAATTGTTACAATTTCATAATTTATAATTTTTAAAAATCTAATATAATCTAATCTAATAAGAAGAAAATAATAAAAGCACATATATGTTTAAGGAGATAAAAGTACTATGAAAATTATTACAATTTCTGATCTAAAAAAAGATCAAATATACAATATAATTACTTTCTTTAAAATAATCTAATCTAATTTAATAAGAAGAAAATAGACAAAAGTGATGTAAAAATTACTGATATTTCTTTATATGAAAAAAAGATCAAATATACAATATAATTATATGTTTTAAAATAATCTATTCTAATCTAATAAGAAGAAAAACTAAGGCAAATACATGTAAAAGGAGATGAAAAGTGTCACTGAAATTATTATACTTTTGGCTTATAAACATTGGTATGTGATGTTGCATGTGAGATGATAACAATTATAAATAGAGTTCTATTTAAATAATAAAAGTATAATTAAACTTTAAAACTAATTATGTAGTATCGTGAACTACTTGAATTTTAGTTGTTGAGAGATCGCCACGTTGTGTCCTCATATTGCAGCCATTTATTTTAATTTCCTTTTTTATATTTTTTTTAAACAATTTTGTCTCTTTAATTTGTTTGGTGGATTTTGCAAATACTCCATCCATATTATATATATTTATAGGTCTGCGTTGCTCCGGGGTTTGACCTCTACAGTGAACATTATTTGTCTCACTAATTTGTTTGGTTTTTGTATATACGCCATTCATCTTGTATACATTTATAAATTTGGAATTTAATAAATTCATTTAGGTTTATATTTCAATTTAAACTATTATCTTCATACTATGTATATCCAATAAGAATTCATCAATTTATCAACTTACTCTTACTTAATGGATTAATTTAAATTTTAAGGGTATTTTTGTCTACCAAAAGATTTTCCCGAACTCGTGCTTTTAAAGAGAGTATGATATTAAGCATGTTTCCGCAATCTAATTAATCTCTCTTTGTTTCACTACAACACCTGAAATCTACCATAGCGGCCGAAAAACGCTATGGTATTATTTCATAGCGTTTTAATCAACGCTGTGTCAGAACCCGCTATAGTAGGTCTGTGGCTTTACATAGCGTTTCCCCAAACGCTATCAAAAAGTTTCCAACCATAGCGTTTTTATGTAGCTATAAAAGAGTATTCAATA
>BQKN01065414.1:43738-55122 GCA_022839385.1 Asparagus kiusianus
GCGTTTTTATGTAGCTATAAAAGAGTATTCAATAGCGTTTCTATATTGCTATGACAAATATATTTCATAGTGGTTAAAAAACGCTATTAGTTAGTTTTCATTCATAGCATTTCTACGCTACTATTGTCTTACATTTAATAGCGTTTGAGTTACTACAATGGCGTTTCAGTGAATGTTGTCTTTCTTCTTTTAATAGCATTTCAGCAATTGTTTCCACTTCTTATAGCATTTCAGTTGTGCCTATAAACCTTTTGAGGTTGAACTAGAAATAACTTCCAATTGTGACAACCATAAAAGCAAATATTTTATTTAAAGATTCAAACTGATACATAACCAAGTTGTAGCATACAAGAAGAGTCAACACAAATGTGCCAAAAAACAAATAATAACCAAGCTGTAGCATACAAGAAGAGTCAACACAAATGTGCCAAAAAACAAATACTAGCCTTTGGATAGTCCAACATGGAGTACAAGAAATTAACCATAATACACAGAACAACAGAAACTAAATTTGTTGCATTACATATGACTTGGGATCATCTTCAACAATTGAGTACTTGTACTGCTGCAAAAACAGAAATTAACAACACCAATAATGAGATCCTAGAGCCATGAACATTATATGGACACAAAACAGAAAACAACAACACCAATAATTAGAAATCACAAGCTTATATTAATTTCTTTAATAATTTTGTTTAAATTTGTTATTAATGAAAATAAGAAGATAATAATTTGTTCTTTATTAATTTCTGCATGAAAAACTGGCTTTAATGATAGCAAAGAGAGTCAATACCTTTATTTGAATGGTTAGGTTGCTCTTTCTCATGAATCCTGTCAAGCATTGAGATGAAGAACTCATGGGCATCTTGCTGCTCATAACCAGCAAGGGTAGCTGAATGTTGCCACCAACTGTATGACAAAACAAGTAAATGGAAAAATTAATGATGTTTTATTTCTGACAATCATTTCAAATATTAATTTAAATAATAAAAAGAAAGAAATAGCAGGAGGAAAATTGTCAGTATAAAAGGTCTTGTATATGCGTGATCTGTGTTTGGAAGAGGAAGAGAAATCCCACTAGCCTTGGTCACATATGAAAATTCTAAGGATTTGAGCATGAACAAAAGTACAGACTCCTAAATCATGGCACAAATCATTCTATATGAAACTTATAACAGTAAATGAGTTGAACATAGAGTACAGAAAGATAGCTCACCCAGGAGAAAAACATATTGCTCGGTCAAGTTATCAATATTCTTGGTCCTCTGTAACAAGATCAGCTGAGGAAGTATCGCAACAACCTCCAAATATAAGGAGAATGTCCACATAACCTATTAACAGAAATTACAAAGTACATAATGAAGGCAACAAATCTGAATGTATAATGGAGAAATATAAGTTCCAAGCAAGAAATTTCTTCACCATACCACAAGAAACAACAAAGTAAAAGATAGTACAGAAAATGACCACAAATTGCACCTTAGGCATGCATATGTTAGTTTATTAATCAAATTTCTTAAAAACCTGTATGAGTGGGAAAGCAACAAATGAAATAAGTTGAAGACTACGTTACTTCACCAAAAAGAATATTTATATCAACTAGTGAAACACAGCCAATCCACACACCTTTCCCTTTTAGGTAACTGGTTTAATGCTTCATTTCAATTGTACAATCAATGTTAGGACCATGCCCCTTAAGAACACTTATTATACAATACCATCATGCATTCATTTTGTTATTTTTGTATCAATATATTATGTATCGTGTGATAGGTTTGTCATTGGATAATGATCTGTCAACAGTTGACATTATAACAGTAGAACTGAATCAGTGGGAAGAGAGTAAAGAAAGCCAGAGGAGATCAACACTAAATTCTAAGTTTTATTGCTTGGGACATGTTTCCTTGTGCTTTGTTCTCAATGGAAGTGTAGTTCCTTATTCAGAAGAAGAAAATCACTTGGATAAACCAAAAACAGCAATAAGTAACCCACAGGTTGACAACTGAACTAACAAATTTACCATATTACCTTTCCTATCCAACCAGCCAGCTCGTCCGGATTTGCAACTGTTGCTGAAAGACATAGAAGCTGCACTTCCTTTGGACAGTATATAACCTGAGTACATGCATGTAATTAGCCACTTAAAAGGAAAAAGTTCACAGTAAAGAATTAGGCAAGAAAAAGTAACTGACAGCAGAAAACTAATATCAAAATGGAGCAAAGGTCAGGGTACATACTATCTCTTCCCAAACAGTGCCTCGAGATATATCACTCAGATAGTGTACTTCATCCAGAACAATGACATCAACATGAAACAATTTACTCCCAGAAGATGACATTCCAACACTGTATGAGTACAACTAAACAATCACCTCTATTTCAATTGTCTGTATGTGTGTGTTTCTGTGGTTCAATGAGAGCGAGCATGAAATGGAGAGAAGAATTCATAAGATACACAGCATGAGTGAGAGGATACAAGATGCATGTACTTCAATATTTTCTATATAAAAGCTATAGTAAGTGACTCGTGAAGTTAGACAAGAACTGCATAAATGATGATCGCATTTGAGCATTAATTTACATAAAAATGGACCTGAAACTTTAGAAGAAAGCACAATTATATATGTAAAGATGAATGTAAAAAATAAAAATTTAGGCACACATACCATGCAACTTTGCTTCAAACACAGCATATGGTGAACATCAATTTTCTCATATTGTATGCTTTTTAAGATAAATTACAGAGTTGACACGAGGAATACTTCTGATCTTTCCACATGAGTATCACATATACGAGTAACCCTATACTCTTTCACAGAACAATCAATATCCAAAATAGGAGTTTGTCTTCCTGAAACTCCGCCGAGTGCAGTAAGGCCCTTGATATCCTTACCTGATAATTTATTGGAAAGGATGTAGTCTGTGCTGAGAATGAACTTAACATCATAGCTAAACCTTCTATTCGAACTCTCATGGGCAGATTTTTTTTTCTATATAAATGTCAGCTTGCACACTAATGTCACTTTCTACCTAAACTCTCCCATGTGCCACATGCTCCCTTGAATATTCCATCAAGGGAGATTGATTTCCATCTATTTCCCGATCTAATTCATCATAATGCATTTATCTTGCCAGCAAACACCTATAGGCATCGTAATGGCTGAGATTCTAACAAATCAGAGTTTTTTGTTTTTTAAAACCATTCTTGCACAAGAACGAAGATAATTGGTTCTGAAGATTGTGTGAAACTCAAATAGGGTTACTCTATAAGAGGTCTGCTACAAGCCAATGCTAGTTCCGCTTCACAATCATATCCACATTGTCCCAAGCTTAATCTGATTTCACGTACTATCATCCAATAAACTTCTCTACGGACCTTAGAGAAATATCAGATATCTAAATAAGGATTTGATACATACATAGTTTGAGAACCAGATGAATGTTCATATATCTATCCAACTAGTAGGAAGGATACCAGGATTGATGCAGAATTCAGGGAAATATGTCATGATGGAAATTATGTGTGCGATATACGCAAATTGGCAAAAACACATGTGATCTAGAGAGATCTGAATAGTAGTTAACTACACCACAGTCCACAACTTTGTCACAACAATGTTCATGAGGTGCAAAGAAGTTTCGCTTCATATACAGAAAAAAAACTCTTTGTATTGTATAGAAGATACTAAAATCGGAGCATAATTTTGAAAATAATATCATTCTCAAGTAACTACCTCTGATATAACATGTTCCGCAAGATCTCAGTCGTCATGATTAGTATATGGGCATCTTTGTTGATTGAGGAATCTCCAGTTAAAAGCCCGACATTATTTTCACCAAATGATAACCTGAATAATTATGCAGGCAGTCAAAAAGCATGGTTCGTTAGTGCATGGTAGTAGCAGAAAAAAATAAAAGTGAACGTGCATTCTACAGATAAGTGACTAGATTCTCACCATGCAAGTCAACTATATTCTCACATTACTGTAAGATTAAACCAGTATGATACTGTCACCTTTTTCTATCTGATCGTTAAATAATTGATGTAACACTAACATCCATATACATGTGCATCTGCACTCACAATAAGGAGACATACTTGTTCTCAGTACGCAATAAGTTAGTTGTCACTCGCAACCTATATGGTCGTCCAAGATACACAATGATCAACTAATCTTCTTGATTGAACCTAAGAGAAAATTTATAGATGGCAAGAATTGTATTACGGTACTAAAAAAACTATCATAAAAGCCTAAGCGACTCCCTGAATCCCAGTTAAGCAAAAAAAAGTAGCTGGCTAAGCTGCGTGGTTTTAAGCTGGAGTATAGACCTAGGAAAGAGGGCATAGTAGAAATAGGCCCCCTTTAGTACCCCCAAATTCCGAATAGACCACCTATAGTTTTATTTTTGCAGATAGACCCCCTGAATGAATTTTTTTGACACGTAAAATAGTCAAAAAGGTTTTGAGGAGGCATATAGATCCCTTAATACCTCTATTGTAATCCTTTTTTACTCATAAAAGAGTTCAAATAAGTTCACTAAGAAGGTACTTCGCACTTGGACCAATACTACAAGGGGTGTATCCTCACAAATAGAACTACAGGGGATCTATTCACAATTGGGTGATACTACAAGGGGTCTCTTTGCAGTGAACCCCTGAATATAATCGTTGATTGCTTATTGAAACATACCAGAGAGACTATAGCAATCAACTTACCACCAATCTCAGTAATCCATGTGATTGTTTGAGAGATTTAATCTAACGGTGATTACAGGTACAAGGAATTGGATCCTACCAAAATCATAAGATGAGCATATCATCTACAACTACAATAACATTAGACTGGCTTTCATATTCTGGATGTAGACCCCAAATAAATTGTTGAGGTCTCTGTATTGGGCTAGGATGAGAATAATGTACAAGTTTGTAAAGGAGAGTGTGAAACTTGTCAAAGGCATATAGTCGCCCTCAATCACAAATTTGCAGTGGAATTCTAGAAAGAGACTAGAGTTTGGGATTTCATCTGGCCTGCAAAGTTACTTGAAAAAAAACCAGCTACATTATACTAACTTCCAGGTTTCTTTTGGATCTCCATTAAATTCCTCAGATGCTCCGAGCTCGCAAGATGATTGATCGCATTACAACTACAAACATGAAAACTAACCAATAGAAACACCTAGAATCCTCAAAATCCCAAATTAAAAACCCTAGAAACCTCAAATCCGTACCAGGAGACTGAGCCGCCGAGATCCCGTACGTCGACGGAGAAGAAAACACACCAGAACCGGAGAGCTGAGGTCGGCGATCTTTTGCTGGGAGCGGGAGAGGAGAGAGGAGAGGGAGCGCACGGTGAGGGGAGAGCTGAGGCGAGCAAGGGAAGAGAGGAGTGGGTCTGAAAGAGAGGAGTGCGGATTTTTTTGGGTTAGGGTTTTTTTTTCTCGGGGCGTGACCAATGAAATTTGGGGGGAGGAGATGAATGAAAATTTTGGGCGGCATGTTTTAATTTTCAGTCTTCGTTTAAGTATTCAACGACGTCGCGTCAGGAAAAAAAATTGCCATCTAAGAACTTATAGCGTTTAAAATTTATAAACGCTATCAAAAAATAAGACACATACAATCTATAGCACTTGTAACATAAACGCTATCGTTCAATGCTATAAAAAAATAGTTTTGTTGTAGTGTTTGGTTCAGAAATTATTTTCTTCATTGTATAACTCGTTACAACTTTAATCGTTACAACAAGTTCAAAAAAAGATTGGTCTTTTTATAAGTCCTTTACACAATAAAAATAAAAAATACAATCTCCTTCAAACAACACACAGATCCTATTTATTAGTCTCTGTTTGCGTGAGATCTTTGCTTATGTCGGGGTTTATCCGTGGACCGCTTACGGATCGGTCCGGTTAACAAAATAATTGATCAGAGCTTCTACTTCACCAAGTATAAGCTAAAGTACTGATATCAACCAAGCAAAATCAGTACTCTTCTCGAGATTAAGACCAAGCATAATCTCAAGGAAATGGGGGACGTGGCTTCAGATTATTTGAAAGACTCCTTCTTTATGCCGAAGTTCGTCGGGATCTAGCAGCCTCCTCTGAAATTTCATTCTCCTTGACTCTTCAATCCAGCAACACCTCCTCGTCTTGATAATAATTCGCCCCCCACCCCTGAAAAGAGGCCCTAGGTTTGTATTTATAAGGCCCTAGATGTGGTTATTTGGATGAGAATATGAGATTTGGCCTTATCTTTAGTCAATAACGGTCCACCCACGTTTAGATAAGATATCTAAGCAGTTAGAGAGGTTCTAGAATTGAAAAAACTGATCGAAACAGCCTAAAACGCATTTTTGGATGTTATGGGCAGTTCTGGGCACGGGACAGACCACGGTGACCCGCGAGTGGTGACCCGCGCGGCCGCGGGTCACCCTTGGGTGACCCGTTTGCCATGCGAGTTCCGAGCTTTTCGGTGTTTTTGGACTTTCCCAGACTTGTACTTTCTGTCGTTTTGTATATTTGATCATCTTGTTGACTTGTACAATTCGTTAACTTGCTTCATGGTCTTGTTAGTTTCTTTATGGTACTTGGAGCTGACCGACAAGCACTGTGTGCACTTAGAGCTAACCGACAAGCACGATGGGAACTTGGAGCTGACCGACAAGCGCGGCGGACACTTGGAGATGACTGACAAGCGTGGCGGGCACTTGGAGCTGACCAACAAGCGTGTGGGCACTTGGAGCTGATCGACAAGCGCGGTGGGCACTTGGAGTTGACCGACAAGCACAGCGGGCACTTGGAGCTGACCGACAAACGTGCGGGTACTTGGAGCTGACCGATAAGCACGACGGGCGCTTGGAGTTGACCGACAAGCTTGCGGGCCACTCAGATAATCCTTCTTGACACGGATGATGGCGTTCATCATTTTTTCTTCATCTTGAGCTACGTACAGACACATACATGTATTTTTAGATGCCTACAGATACCCCCTCCAAAGTGTTTTAGACTCATTCTTTTATAGAGGAGTCTGAGACACTTTGCAGTATTTTGTCGAGGAGATAGCGTAGAAGGATTTATGAATGGCTTCAATTCTTGATTTCTTTAGTCTTCAATCTACTTAGTATTTTGTCGAATAGATGAAGTTCTTCCGGTACTGCGTTTATCGTCTGACCATCATCAAAATCTTGAACTGGAGTTGGTGTATAAATTTCTGAACTTATCTCTTGTTATTGAGTTGATGTTGAACTGACCATCTTCATCGGGAATTCATGTCTGAATTACAATTGAACTCCCTGGAATCATCCTTTAACCCGAAATTTTTTCTTAGCCTTATTTTGGTGAAATTATCAATTCGTTGACCGGCATCGACCTTTACTATAACGCGTTGTCCGATGTTGACCTATGCTATAACGCATTGAGCATCGTTAACACAGTTTATAGTCATACGTTTGTTGGAGTCTATACAGTTTAAGCTCTTAAGGCATTGGAGCGTGGCGGTCCCAAACGTTAGGACTGCAGGACTAACTGTTAAAGATGATTCATCTGTATGTATGGATCTTATCCTGAAGTTATCGAATCCTCAAGTTACGAGACCATCTATTGGGGTTAGTGGTGTAGGATCTGAAATAGATACACTAGAACACTAGAAGGGGGGTGAATAGTATTCTTTTAAAATTTATACAAAGTAGATAATAAATTGCAATAAAGAATGATAATAATCTCAGAGAATCACAATCACAAACAAGAGATTTTATACTGGTTCCACCAATCTGGTGTACATCCAGTCCCCAAGCAAATCCCGCTTGAGATTTCCATTATAATTTTTAACCAAGTACAAAATTAAAATCAAACCTGACCAATTTGGAAGTCCTTGCAAATTGCAGCACCAATTGACAACACCTTGCCAATTTCATACCAATCTCTAGACCAAAAGATCAACCTTTTTCAAACCGAGAGAACTTTCTTTGAATCAAATAACTCAATTCCTATAAGCCTTTTGATTCGTAGTGTTGTGTAGCAGTGGCTTAGGAATAATTTTAACCTCTGAAAATTACCTAAATAATTTGTATTTTGAATGATGATCAAAGGTAATTTCAGAAAAGATCTTTTTCTCAATACTTAGCAAAATCTGAATTTTTAACTTTTGAAAAATGCATAAAAATTGAAGCTTATAGGTAGATAATCATGTTACATTTTTCTGAACAAATAACCTTTATATAGCCCTTGAAAAGATAAATTTAAACTTTAAAAACGTTTTAAAAAATGACTATAAACTGTTTTTAATTTAAACTTTAAATTCTAGAAAAACTGTATCTGTAGTCGACTATAGGATAAAGTAGTCGACTACACTGAGTTTAAACAGACTCTGTGAAGTCAGAAAATTTCTTAGTAGTCGACTATAATGGTCATTAGTTGACTATACTATAATCAAACAGAAATTTAACAGAAACTTGAAAAATAGATTTTGTCTTCAGTAGTCAACTATAAAGTCGATTAGTCGACTATACTGTAAAATAACAGAAACATTACAGAAACTGAAGAAATTATTTTTGCCTCTAGTAGTCGACTATAAAGTAGATTAGTCAACTACACTGTAAATTGACAGAAACTTATATTTCAGTCATAGGCTTGAGTAGTCGACTACTATTCTAATTAGTCGACTAATAAGGGATAAAAATGATATGACTTCAATGTTTTGACACTCAATTATTAACTATAAACTCTAATGGTTAACATAGGGTATTTCTATAGTTAACCAACACACTAAGCATGTATAGTGTGTTCTAATTTCTATGTGTGTGTGTGAGAGTGGTCAAGGCTTGTACAATAATTCTAAGTAAAGAAAATAAAAAAAATTACATTTATGTATAAGTTCTTCATCTTCTTTACTTCATAATACCTTGAACTCATCTTGTACTTATTCATATTTGATGTTAAAAGTTGCATATAAATATTAGTACATTTGTATAACACACATAGTATAAATTATTATCATCAAAATAATATCGTGGAGACATGATATTCAATATTCTCCCCCCTTTTAATGATGACAAACAATTTATGCATATATAAGTATATTCTAAAAGAATTAGACTATTTTGAAACAAATATACTTACTCCCCCTGCATAAATGCATATTAGAGTCTATAATATTAACATGAGTCTATAACGTTTATATCATTTCTTCCCCTTTGTCATTTAAACAATTATGCTAAACATGTCATAATTTCTTCAACATGAGCTAATACTTCAAACAGATCATCCAGATTATGAACATAGTCCATAACTTCACCCATCCAAATAGGTAGGCAAAGACTTATCATAAAAATCAAAAGTTCCACAGTGTTCATCATCATAATCTGTTTAAAATATATAGCACATGAATTAACTAATCAATCATCATAAAACAACATAGAATGTAGTCACATAAGAAACATATTAAAAATAACATAGTAGCATCATAACACATATTACATATGTCTTAAAAAATAACTACGACATAGTTTGTGACAATCAAACTTAAACATACCAAAATAAGACATAATTGTTTTGATAACAAACATAAAGTTCATCCAAATACTAAATGATGCATTCATGATCTTCTAAGATGAAGGTCCTAGAGGAGGTTGATTTCCGTGGAAATATGCATTGAGCTTCATATCCAAGTTATCAAATTTCTTTATTAACTCCTCCTGATTACTGATGATATAATAACTATTCTGGGAATAAAGAGCTCGTTGACCAGTCTCTAACTCAAGGATGCATGCAGACAAGGTGTTATATTGCACATCTGAGAAGCAAGAGGGTTCTGAGTGCATTTGTGGTGGTTGTTGACTAGAAGAAGGTTCTGCTTGAGTTGAGGTTTGAGGAATTTCTTGTGGAATTTGTTCTTGAGGAGGGTGAGGTTCATCTTGAGGATTTTGAGCATTAATTTTAAAATTAGTTAATTTCATCCTAGTTAGGGCATTAGAGTCAAAGAACTCAATGGAACGAACGACAGAATTTTCAGATTCAAGATCAATATGAAATTTATTAAAGATTTTCATTAAAAAGGTACCATAAGGAGGAAATTCTTTTGGTATTGTCAGAAGATTATCATAATAAACTTTAGCCCAATTAACTTGGATATTCCCCATTATAGCATATAATGCTTTAGCTAAATCTAGGGAAATGAAATAAAAACTCCTAGTTTTTGGAAACAAGTTATAAGCTAAGATTTGAGCAATGAAACGAGGAATTGGACGAAGCTTGTTGGAATTATTTAATGATTTACTATAACCAGGAAGAAAAATATGATTGGATAATAAATCTGAATCATTTTCTGATTGACCTTAGAGAGACTCATCGGAAAGGAATGTTAATTTTTTTTCCAATTGACTTAGAAGTCAATTCAATTTCTATTCCTTTGACAAGATTTCGAAGCTTTTTAGTTCCACTTATAGTTCCTACACGTTCTATATTTGTATAGAATATCTGAACCAGAAATGGATATGTGGATTTTTTGTTTTTAGCAGAAAATAATTCAAGTAACCCCATATTTTCAAAGTATGATCCAAAATTCCATGGGATAAAATCATCAAATTTCACAAATCGTCCTGAAAGAACTTCAAATGTGAATATTTTGTTAAATTTTTTAAGTAAATCAGGACTTTTTAAATATATGACGATTTCATCATTAATATTGGTATAAACTTGCTTAGCTTTCTTAGCTCTAGACATGATAAATCAGAAATGTGCCAAAAAAAGTAAGAAAAATCAGGTTGAGAAAATTACCAAACAGATGAAAAACCCTAGGATTAGTCGACTAGGACTAGTTGTAGTCAACTACAGAAGCTGTCCGACTGAAGAAAAATAAGGAACTTGATGAAATTTTTGAGAAAAACAAAAGTTTGATGATGCCCTAACTTGGATTCAATGGGTTCTGAAGAGGAGAAGAAGAGGGATAGTTTTCTAAGAGGGGAAGATAGTGGGTAATTTTAAGATTTTATGATTTTTCTTAAAAAAATAAATTGAATAGTCAAGATTAAATAATAAAACAAATGAAAGGTGAAGATTTGATCTTAAATATGTGGCTTGGATTGAAAGAGTTAAAAATAAATGGTTGAGATGAATTTTACTTAAGTAAAACGGGTTTTGGGTTTTGGGTTTGATAGGTAAAGATCCAAAATGCTTGAAAAACTATAAATATGTAAAATCTGTGTAAGTAGTCGACTATTAAGGAAAGTAGTCGACTACACTGTAATCGAACAAAAAGTTGATTTTTAGATTTTAACTCAGAGTAGTCGACTATAAGTCAGATTAGTCGACTACATTGTAATTTACAGAATATCCTATATGTAATATTTGTGCATGTAGTCGACTATAGGTCAAATTAGTCGACTATATAT
>BQKN01065414.1:55222-65740 GCA_022839385.1 Asparagus kiusianus
TGTGTGTGTGTGTGTGTGTGTGTGTGTGTGTGTGTGTGTGTGTGTGTGTGTGTGTGTTTTAAAACTTTACTTTAAATCTTTAATTGAACATATACCTAATTTCCTTCTTAATTTAACATGAATTTCTTCTTTTAAGGGTTTTGTTAAAATATCTGCTATTTGTTTATCAGTAGGTATAAATTCTAATGAAATATCACCTTTAAGTACATGATCACGTAAGAAATGATGTCTAATATCAATATATTTTGTACATGAATGTTGAATAGGATTTTTAGATAAATTGATTGCACTTGAATTGTCACACATTATGGATGATATGGGACAATTTATGCCATAATCACATAATATTTGTTTCATCCTTAAAACTTGAGCGCATGCAAGACTTGCAGCAATATATTCTGCTTCAGTCGTTGATAATAATACTAAATTTTATTTTTTACTAAACCAAGATACAAGAGAATTTCCTAAGAAAAGACATGTTCCACTTGTACTTTTTCTATCGGATTTGCATCCAACAAAATCAGCATCACTATAAGATAATAAATCAAATGTGCTATTCTTTGGATAAAATAACCCATAATTTGTAGTATCTTTAAGATATCTAAATTTTTTTTCATGGCTTTAAGATGTGATTCTTTAGGATTAGATTAAAATCTAGCACATACACATACACTAAACATAATATCGGGTCTACTAGCAGTAATGTAAAGAAGTGATCCAATCATACCTTGATAGAGCTTTTGATTAACATTCTTACCATTTTCATCTTTGTCAAGAGATGTAGTAGTACTCATTGGTGTCGGTTTGCTTGTTGTACTTTCCATTCCAAAGCGTTTGAGTAAATCTTTTACATACTTGCTTTGGTTGATGAATATTCCTTCTTTTAATTGTTTGATTTGCAGGCCAAGAAAGTAATTGAGTTCACCCATGTGACTCATTTCAAATTCATCCCGCATAGTCTTAGCAAACTCTTAACAATGATTGTTGTTAGTAGAACCAAAAATAATATCATCTACATATATTTGAATTAATAATATATCTTTATTTATTTTCTTAATAAATGTTGAGTCAACCTTTCCAATTTCAAAACCTGAAGTTAAAAGAAAATTCTTTAATCTATCATACCAAGCACGAGGTGCTTGTTTAAGATCATATAAAGCTTTCTTAAGTTTAAAAACATGATTTAAAAAATTTTTATGTTCAAAACCGGGAGGTTGTTCTACAAAAACTTCTTGTTTTATAAAACCATTTAGAAAAGCACTTTTAACATCCATTTGAAATAGTTTAAAATTCATAAAACATGCAAATGCAAGTAAAATTCCAATCGATTCTAAACGAGCAACTGGTGCATAGGTTTCATCATAATCAATACTTTCTTCTTGATTATAACCTTGTACAACTAATCTAGCTTTGTTTCTAACAACTTGACCAAATTCATCTAATTTGTTTCTAAATATCCATTTTGTTCCAATAATAGATTTATTTTGAGGTCTAGGTATAAGATCCCAACCATTATTTCTAATAAATTGGCTAAGTTCATCTTGCATAGCAATTATCCAAAATTCATCATATAAGGCTTCTTTTATATTTTTTAGGTTCAATAGTTGAAATAAAAGCAGTATGAGCAATCAAATTAAAATAAGATCTAGTAGTTACTTTATCAGAAATATTACTAATAATTAAATCATGTGGATGATCTTTAACTTCTGTAAAAACTTTAGGTAAATCATTTTGTAAATTATCATCTTTTGAAGCATCTATCATTAGGGTATCATTTATATTGTCAACTAAATCATCATCATTGTTTAAAACAATAGGTTTTGAAAAATTCTCATCAAAAGAAACATGCATAGATTCTTCAATGCCTAATGTTCTTTTGTTATATAGTCTATATGCTTTGCTATGGTTAGAGTATCCAACAAATATTCCTTCGTTAGATTTAGAATCAAATTTATCCAAGTTATCCTTTGTATTTAAAATAAAACATTTACAACCATAAACTTTGAAATAAGAAACTTTAGGAATTTTATTATAAAATAATTCATAAGATGTTTTCTTTAAAATAGATCTTAATAAAACTTTATTTAGAATATAACATGCTGTAGAAATAGCTTCTGTCCAAAAATATTTAGGTAAATTACTATCACATAACATGGTTCTAGCACATTCTTGTAAAGTTCTATTTTTTCTTTCTATAACTCCATTTTGTGGAGCTGCTCGAGGAAAAGAAAAAGTATGCGAAATACCGTGTTTATCATAAAAATTTGCAAATAATTTATTTTCAAATTCACCTCCATGGTCACTAGGTATAGAAATAATAGAAAGAGATTTTTTATTTTGAATTCTTTTGCAAAATATAGAAAACTCATTAAAAACATTATTTTTATGTTTAAAAAATATTACCCATGTAAATCTTAAAAAATCATCAACAAGAACAAATGCATATCTACTTCCATTTAAAGATGCTACTCTAGAAGGACCAAAAAGATCGATATGAATTAATTCTAATGGTCTACTTGTAGAAATTATATTTTTAGATTTGAAAGAAGATTTATGCATTTTTCCTTGTTTACATGCATCACAAAAATTGTTTTTACAAGAAAGTTTAGGTAAACCATTTACAGAATCATTCTTAGAAATCTTAGAAATATGTTTAAAGTTAACATGTCCAAAATGTTTATGCCATAAAATAGAATCATTAGAAGATACAAGAAGGCAATGTTCATTAGAAATGTTATTCATAGATAACACATATATATTATTTTTTCTATGTCCTTTAAATAATATAGTAATCATATCAATATCATAAATTAAGCAAGATTTTTTTTCAAAAATAATTTTAAAACCTTTATCACAAAGTTGACTTATACTAAGTAAATTATGTTTAAGACAATCAACTAATAAAACATTATCAATAATAGGTTTGTTTGGATTACCGACAGTTCCAATACCAATGACCTTTCTTTTGTTGTTATCTCCAAAAGTGACAGTACCACCATCCTTATTTTGAAAAGATAACAATAATTGCATGTTTTCAGTCATATGTTTGGAGCAACCGCTATCCAAAATCTACCTATCTTTCTTGGATACCTGAAATGATAAACATTTATAAATTTGGTACCCATATTATGTTGGGTCCATAAAATTAGCCTTTAGGAAATCAAACTCATGATGAGTTTGATTTACCTAAATAGTTAGTTGATAAACAAACATTTTTAATATAATCAGAAATATAAAAAAATTTATGTAAAGAAGTTAATTCTTTAGGTACCCAAATAAAAAAGAATTTTGATTTCATTTTACATAAATCATCATTTCTATGTTCATGCAAATTACAGGAAGGTTTTACAAAAATAGTTTTCTTAGATATATTTCTATTAACTAGAAAACCTAAGCCTTTTGTCTTTTGAGATTCTTTTTGAAAAGAAAGTATATTATTAAGATTTTCTTTACCTTTATTGAATTTACTAACATTTAAAAATATATCATCATATTTTAATTTAATAGAAGAAATATCTTTATCTAAACTATTAATGCGAATATTTAAATTGCTACATTATGATTTTAGATAAATGTTCTCATTAGATAAACATTGATTTTCTTTAAGCAAGGAATAATTTTCTTCTTTTAATTGAATTACTTGAGAGTTAGAATTTGTAGATGAATTAAAATCTAAAATTTCTTCAAATAATTTTTTATTTTCTCCTTTAAGAAAATTATGTGAAGCCTTTAATATCAAAAAAGTTTCATATAATTCATTAAAAGTATCTAAAAGTTCTTCATTATCACTTACTTCATCTTGTGCCATAAAGCACATATGAGCACTTTCCTTTTCTTCAATTACTTCATCTGAAGATGAATCATCACTGTCATCCCAAGTAACCGCCAAGGCCTTTCTTTTCTTGTTGTTTTGAAAATTGTTAAAATTATTTAAGTAATTTGACTTTTGTTTATTTTTTAACAATGTACAATCTTTCTTCATATGCCCTGGTTTATTACACTTGAAACAAAGTAAGTTATTTGAATTTAAACTTTTTGATTTGTACTTACCTTGTTTTATGAATTTTTAAAATTTGCGTACAAACATGCTCATTTCTTCATCATCATCCGAATCTTCTTTATCGGAAGTAGCATTAAATGCAAGCACTTTCTTGTTCTTTGTTTCATCATCATTCTTTCTATCTTCAATTTGAACTTCATAAGCTATGAGGTTTCCGATAAGGTTCTCAACCGTAAGAATTGACAAATCATTTGCTTCTTTGATTATGGTAACCTTCTTTTCCCATTGTGCAGTGAGTAGTCGGAGTATTTTTCTTACCATCTCCACTCGAGTGTATGTTTTTCCAAGACCAATGAGAGAATTTGTGATGTCGGTGAATCTTGTGAACATTTCTCCAATTGCCTTGTTTTCCTTCATCTTAAATAATTCGAATATGTGTACAAGAACAAAAACTTTAGATTCTTTAACCTTATTTGTACCTTCATGAGTTACCTCGAGTGTGTACCAAATATCGTATGCAGATGTGGCCATTAACACCCTATTAAACTCATTCCTGTCAAGAGCACAAAACAATGCGTTCATTACTTTAGAATCCAAATTTGCATTATTTCTTTGTGAAGTAGTCCATTTAAAAAATGGAGTTGATGGCTTCTCGTATATTGTTTCCACAATATTCCAAAGTTCATAGCCAATTGATTGAATGTAAATCTTCATTCGATACTTCTAATAGTTGTTGTTCAATCCATCAAACATTGGTGGACGATTTGTAGAATGACCTTTTTTGAATTGTGATGTATTTGTTGATGCCATCTTTCACCTTACTCTAATACCAAATGTAGGATCTGAAATAGATACACTAGAACACTAGAGGGGGGTGAATAGTGTTTTTTAATATTTATGTAAAGTAGATAATAAATTACAATAAAGAATGGCAACAATTTTAGAGAATCATAATCACAAACAAGAGTTTTATACTGGTTCCACCAATCTGGTGTACATCCAGTTCCCAAGCAAATCCCGCTTAAGATTTCCACTAGAATTTTTAACCAAGTATAAAATTAAAATCAAACCTGACCAATTTATAAGTCCCTGCAAATTACAACACCAATTTACAACACCTTACCAATTTCACATCAATCTCTAGACCAAGAGATCAATCTTTCTCAAACCGAAAGAACTTTCCTTGAATCAAACAACTCAATTCCTATAAGCCTGGATTTGTAGTGTTGTGTAACAGTGGCTTAGGAATAATTTTAACCTCTGGAAATTGCCCAAATAATTTGTATTTTGAATGATGATCAAAGGCAATTTCAGAAAAGATCTTTTTCTCAATACTTAGCAAAATCTGAATTTTTAACTTTTGAAAAATACACAAAGATTGAAGCTTATAGGTAGATAATCATGTTACATATTTCTGAACAAATAACCTTTATATAGCCCTTGAAAAGACAAATTTAAACTTTAAAAACGTTTAAAAAACAGCTATAAACTGTTTTTAATTCAAACTTTGAATTCTAGAAAAACTGTATCTGTAGTCGACTATAGGACAAAGTAGTCAACTACACTGAGTTTAAACAGACTCTGTGAAGTCAGAAAATTTCTGAGTAGTCGATTATAATGGTCATTAGTCGACTATACTGTAATCAGACAGAAATTTGATAAAAACTTGAAAAACAGATTTTGTCTTCATTAGTCGACAATAAAATCGATTAGTTGACTATACTGTAAAATAACAGAAACTTTACAGAAAGTGAAAAAATTATTTTTACCTCTAGTAGTCGACTATAAAGTAGATTAGTTGGCTATAATGTAAATTGAGAGAAACTTATATTTCAGTCATAGGCTTGAGTAGTCGACTACTATTCTAATTAGTCGACTAATAAGGAATAAAAATGATATGAATTCAATGTTTTGACACTCAATTATTAACTATAAACTCTAATGGTTAAGATAGGGGATTTTTATAGTTAACCAACATACTAAGCATGTATTAGTGTGTTCTAATTTTTATGTGTGTGTGTGTGTGTGAGTGATCAAGGCTTGTACAATAATTCTAAGTAAAGAAAATAAAAAAATACATTTATGTATAAGTTCTTCATCTTCATTACTTCATAATGCCTTGAACTCATCTTGCACTTATTCATATTTGATGTTGAAAGCTGCATATAAATATTAGTGCATTTGTATAACATTCATAGTATAAATTGTTATCATCAAAATAATATCGTGGAGACATGATATTCAACAGGTGCATCAATGACTCTCACATTTATAGGATTTTTGGCAAACCCTCAGCCATCAACGGGTTTGATGAGCCTTTACCAATTACCGTTTAAGTCGGGCTAGCATGCAGATTATTTAAGTCCATTCCATATGTAACATTATGCTAAGAGAGTTAACTTTCTCAGTGCTACGATGTTGAGTACGTAGACTTCATCATTGTTATGGGAATAGGCTATCCGACGGCATGTATCAGATGCCAACTTATCTCTATTCAGGGATCGAGATAAGTTCCCCTAGACTTGAATTCTGGTATCTTTTTCACTCAGTGAAAGACTAAACCGACAACGCATGTTAAGCGATGACTTATCCCTTCTTAGAATTCAGGATAAAATTCCTCAGACTTGGATCCTGGTGTCTTTTTCAATCAATGTAAGACTAAACCGGCAATGCGTGTTAGGTGTTGACTTATCCCTACTTAGGCTTCGGGATAAAATTCTCCGTGCGTGTAAGGCACGAATTTTGAGAGTTGAAACCAACGGTGTCTTCTCTTGGGGCGAAGACGAACCCAATACTAGAAAGGAAGAATTTTATATTCTATCTACAGTTGTAAAGGAAACTCAAAGTGGGCTCTCCAATTTGAAAATCTAAAGAGTGAAACTAAGAGTGAGATCTCTACTCCGAGAAGTGAAAAGATCAGATAATTCTAACTGTCGGAATGTTTGATTACCGAACTAAAGGTGAATTTCTCGTTTATCGAGAGTGAATTATGGTTTTAGCCCTAATTATAGGAAGGTTTGACCATGTGGGAATTTGAGGTGACCCTAACCGTAGGAAGGATTGATCACTCGATTTAAAGGTGGACCTCTTGTTCATGGAAGGAATTGAGGGGGTATTTTAGCTTTGGCCCTAAGTGTAGGAAGGTTTGACCGAATGAGGTTTGAGACGATCCTAACTTTTATAGGTTTGATCGCTCAATTTGAAAGTGGACCCCTCATTCATGGAAGGAATCGAGAGGAGATTTTGATTATGGTCCTAACTGTAAGAAGGTTTGACCAAGTGGGAGGTTTGAGACGACCCTAACTGTAAGAATGTTTGCTCGCTCGATTTGACAGTGGACCTCTCGTTCATGGAAGAAATCGAGAGGAGATTTTGGTTGTGGTTCTAACTATAGGAAGGTTTGACCAGGTATACAGTGGGAGTGAGAGTACAAATCACATTGGGAGTGTTGACTTGTACCGATCACTCAGTGGGGGTTCTTGGTGTCAAGTGATAAAGACTTAACACGAATGAGTTTGATAATTGTCGAGTATTAGCAAATTAAAATTCCAAGCATTATGTCCGGACTCTAACAATGGGAGTGTTGAGTGCACAGACACAGTGTGAGTTTGAATAAATTAAAACAAAAAGAATTTTAGTGAATCCAATGTTAATTAATTTGATCAATGAGGGATTTTATGGTGGAAGATTGTAAATCTTCAAACACCAGTGGGAGTTTTTTGTGAGGAAAGATTGATTCAACGAAGTGATCAAATCTTATCTCAGCAAAAGAGTGGTTGGAAGTTGATGAAATTGATCCCGACAATGAGATACGTTTCATCCTTAAAAACATTCAGAGTCCGAGTGGGAGTTTCTCATTTATTCCCATTTATAGTGACCGGGTTATCCTTAAGAATACTAGGCATGACACTCTCCAGGAACTTCCCGTTACATGGGTTATCCATCCCCAGCTTTCCTTACGAAACTGGTTCTAATGAGGAATACTTTGTATTCAGCTGAATGGTCGGGTTATCCTTAAGAATATCACATACGATATTCTTCCAGGAACTTCCCGTTAAAATTAGGAAATAGTTTAGACTTGTATACCTGTTGAAGTATGCAGGGATCAGTTTATCCTCATGCACATGTTGGAGGACTGAGAAGCAGTTTATACTCGTTTACTCTTCGGAGTGTTCATTCGGCTTAAGTTAGCGTTATGAAGCCAGCTTCAACCAATGTTTGGATGCTATTTTTGAGAACGAAGCAAGCCTCGATGGGATGAAGGATCCTCCTATGGTACGCACAGTACTTTGGATCCGAAGTATTATCAGCTTCCTCCTGATTTACGATAGGTGGGAGCTTGATCTTGTTATTTTCAAGGAGGAATTTGAAAATGACCGGAACATCTTCGTTCTTGAAGGAGTACTCTTTTTGGAGTTTTAGATCTGAAGTCTTTTGCTGTCTCCAGGGTTGTTATTGTGGCATCTGATTAACATCAACAGCTGGTGCAGATGCCTCCTTTCCACAGGAGGCGAAGTTTGATTTTGGAGGGTTAGTCACCGATTGGCTCCTCTCGGCTTTCTTCCTTCTGAGGAAGCATTCAGCCTACTCTCTGCACACCTTCAACTCTTTCCAGACATTAGATGGTGCTACTCGCATAACTTCCAAAATATCAATGGATAGATTGTTATGATAGGTTTGGAGGATGAAATCCTCTGGATCGGATCTCGGCAATTCATAGCCTTATTCCGAAAGCGCTTGACGAAGTCGTCGACCGTCTCTTCGTCTTCCTGTTTCTCCTCAAAGAGTGTCCTGATTGATACATCGGTATCATCATCGAAGAAATTACCGAGGAATAAGCTTTCCATATCGTCCCAGCTGTTGATACTTCCAAGCTTAAGACGACAGTACCAATCGAAGGCAGCTCTGCGAAGGGTGCCGACGAATGACCCGACCATCAGAGGTTCGTGCCCGAAATCACTCCTAAGTGGGACTTGAAGTAAATTAGATGCTGAGTGGGTGAGCTCTTCCCATCGAACGGTGTGAAGTTGATCAGGTTGAATTTCACCGGATACGGGTTCGACTCCCACACTCTTGGATAGGGACATGGAATGTCGATCTTTTTCACCTTCTGAATGGACATCAAGGCATTAATTTTACACTCGAGGTCCTTCATCTTCTCATCCTCACTCGTATCCTTCCTTGGTTGATTTCGAGAAGGAACATCACAGGTCACCCCCGGTATTATCATCATTGGTGGGACCACCCCTAACGTTTTGGTCAACGGGAGAGTTATCTACATCGAGGTGTTCGTCCATGTCTGAATTGCCACCTGCCCGGTAGGCATTGTTGTGATGACTAGATTCACCGATTTGACCTAACAAAGCTTGGATCCGTCGGTCATGCTCTTCCTTCATCCGCAACATAGCCATTTCCATTTCGAACTTGAAGTTCTCCTTTTGCTTAGCCAAAGCATCTTTAAGAATCTTGGTCATTTGCACGGTGTTGATCATAAATACCTCGTAGGATTGTCCAGGGCTGGATACCATATTGTCAGAAGCTACTACAGAGTTAGCATCTGATACTTCATCATCTGAGGATAATCCTCTATTCGTCCTCTGATAGTCCCTATGTCTAGTAGTCCCTGTGCGTAGTTGAGTTAGACGATACGATATGAGGGGGTCTGAACTAGAAGGTTGAGTCGATTTTTCCTTATTAACCATGTTAATCGTGACTGTGGATTGTTTAGGTCAGACAGCTGCTAGCTGGAGTGGAGGCATTAGTTAGGCTATTCTCAAATTAAATCTTCTTCCTGGAGAAAAGTTGGGGCTAGAACCACTTGAAAAAATTGAAGACTTTTCCTTATTGACCATATTGATGGTAACTTCCGGAAGTTCGTCGTCTCGAACGATCGATCTTCTTTTGTGGAAACGCCTTGATTTTGGCTTCGACGCTTCAATATAGATCCTCTCGAATATCAAGACTCTCTGTGGAGCAGTCTTAGGGCAGCTACACGCTGATAATACTACCCTGATAATTTTAGTATACGAACAATGATAGTCTGCTTCCCAGGTACTTCTTTTTCGAGATATGTTTGTACCCTCAGCCTGATAGTACAACTTATCGGCATGATTACCGGAGTAACCTATCATGTGTTGGCATGACTTCCTAGGTATAATATTGTCATCATCAGACAAAAATATTTCCTTCTGGGGATTCGACGTCTTGTTAGCGCTCTCAAGAGTCGCATGTTTTGAGCTACACCTTCATGAGCGCGGGACTTCAATGGGCTCTTGGACTTTGACATGCAGTCCGAGGCGGTCAGTTATAAGGGTTTTCCCATTACGAGAAGGCTCAGACTTGTTAAAAGGGCGAGTGTGACCCCCAGCTCGATGAGTTGCTCGGGGTTCATTCATCGTGCCCAAGCATTCTTTGATTGGAACTCTGCTTTTGTCACGCCCCGCTTCCCAAAATACCGGGGAATAGGGACGCGAACAAGCCCGCGACGTATTAGATTGAGAAGAAATATGCACTATCAT
>BQKN01065414.1:66140-106511 GCA_022839385.1 Asparagus kiusianus
GAACAAGCCCGCGACGTATTAGATTGAGAAGAAATATGCACTATCATTTTTTTTATCTCTTTTCTTTTCTTCTTAATCCAATACGCTAAGCGTCTAGAAATAAAAACGATGCGAAGTCACAGGTCCCCGATCACACATAGCAAGAATATAAAGACAACCCAGAATAAAAATAGACATATCATCAATGATAAATCATCCCAGACATAAAATATGGGTCAAACGTACCCTTATTACAACAACAGTTCAACTAGGAATAAGAAATACATAGTCCATAATAAAAAGAAATAAAATAACTAAATCTATCATCAAACTAAAGAAAAGTGTGGTAAAATAGTTTTAATATCCAACAACTACTACAGGAGAAAAATCCCTACGCTTCAGTTGGTCTTCTACTCCGTCTGCAAGGCACTCCTACTACGAATCCTCTGGCTCCTGCACTATCCCGTACTGAGGCTGTCCGTCTCCTAAATCTGACGTACACCCAGAAAATAGGAGTACGTCAGCGTGTGAAACACACGGCAAGATCCCCCAAGCCAGGAACAAATACAATAACAGTAATGATAATATATGCGTGGTCAATGTGATAACAGAAATAAAAATAGAACATGTGATGATAGTAATAACAATAGAGGCATGCAACTGGAATACTAATAATCAGAAGAATCCAAAAAATCAACCAAGTAACAAGATCATGCAGGTAGCGATCAGAAACCATCCAAGCAACAAGGTCATACAATAGATGGAATTAATACTTAAAAATCTACAACTCGAGACGTAGTACGTTGAGCGAAATAATCCAAACAAGGAAACCCTCATGTATATACCATATGTCTCGAATTGTAAATAATTAAATATTAATCCTAATCTAGGTTTGGAAAGAGACACTACTGGCCTACATCTCACAAGAACCCATAAATCCTAACCAAAGTGACGACACCGATTCACTTTGATCCAACAAACCAACTCCAGTGGCGACACCGATCCACTAGCAACAAGTCTCGTAACTAGTCATTCTATAACAGGTCACTGGTTCACATCTCACACAGAGTCAAAGCTCATATTATCGGATAACTGACTGTTCGCATATCCCCCACGTGCATCAAATACATTAAAGAACCAAAGTAGCGACACCGTTCTACTTTGATCTAACCAATAAATTCATGAACCAAAGCAGCGACACCGATCTACTCTGATCCAACCAATGAGCCCCCAGTGGCGACACCGATCCACTGTGACTTAACAAACTAACCAATCCCAGTGGCGACACCGATCCACTGGTACGAACCCAGAAGATATATCAACAGTCTTATCCGATTACATAAACATAGACTTTCCCATCCCAATTCTTCTTACTTTCTAAGTCAACAATCAAGGTCCACAATAGCTCTGGTTCACCACCTAAACACACCCACACATGTCACTAGGTTTGTTCATGACGCACAATGCCACTAAGTCATGAACTACTAAGGTCCTCAACACATCAACGGATCATGAATACAATATGGCATATTAAATATGATTAAGCAGGTATATGAAACAGAAATGAGAACTATAATAAACATGAAATGCATAAATAATTACTACAATATGAATACATACAAAAGGACTTCATCACTACTTGAATATCCAAAGTCCTCATACAAAATATCCGTACTTACATATTTTCTAGAATAATAATACGGTAGGAAGGAAACTAGAAACCGATTTTGTTTTGCACATGAAATGTCGCGCTCTACAGCGATCAACCATACTATCATAAATAATAAATATTCTTTTCCAAAATTATTCTTTTAATCATAACAATTATTCAAAAATACTTTTTACTCAAAATAAATTATTTTCACTAAATATATTCCCTTAGAAAAATATTTCCATCATCATAATAAATATTAAAAAATACGTTCTTTCTTTCAGACAGTCCGAAATTATTCGTAAATCAATTTTGACCTATCCAATCATCACGATTAATTTTTGTACTGCAGAATATTCACCGAAAATATAACGGTTAGCTGCACATATGATATTAAATTTGCACGAACTAAACTGTACATATACAAAATAATTCATACCGTAAAAATAAATTAAAACAAGATAGTGGCAAGAGGGATCTTGCCTCGGGGTTTTCGTCGAACGGATCAACGTGAGAAGCGGGGTTCGGCGGCTCGGCTAACGACGGCTACTCAACGGCGACTCGACGGCGACTCGGTGTGGCAGAGGAGGCGGGCGTGGTCGCACGGCTGAACGGCGATGTGGGGCGGCGGTTCTCGACGGATCTGGGCGTCGAAGGAGCTGCTGGCGGTTGGTGGTGGTGGAGTCGTAGCGGGCGGCGAGCTCAGGTGGCGACGGTCGGAGATGGTGGCCGCGGGGGAGGCTAGCGGTGCAGGGCTCAGGTGGGGTGCTCGGTGGATGACGGTGACGGAGGACAGGGACGTGGAGGCTGCTGCTGCTGGTCGGGGTTGATGGGTGCGGTTTGGACCTGGTCAGCGGCCAAGAGGAGGTGGCTGCGGTGTTTCTCGTCGGAGGGGGAGAACGGAGGTGGAGGCTGGAGGTCGAGCGGAGGTGAACGAGAGGGAGAGAGATGACCGGAGGCGGGGAGCGGTCAGCGCGAGGACGAGGATGGCGACGTTCGGGGGTGATGGAGGCGAACGCGGTGGCCGGCGGCGTGAGCGGCGGCGGTTTCGTGAAGACGAGAGGGAGAGAGGCGGAGGAATTATACAGTGGCGGCGGGTTTTGGTTTCGTGAATAGGAGAGAGAGAAAATTGTGTTATATATATAGTATAAATTTAGGGTTAGGGTTAAACAAAAATAATTAAAATAAAATAGTTAAGGGTATTTAAAAATTAAACTAATTACATAATAATTATCTACAACTAAAAACGTACCTGTTGTGCTAATACAACAGTTGATACGAAATAGTCAAAATATACCCATATTGTATAATTAAACAAGAATAAATAATAATAAAAATATATTTACTTATATTTAAAATCAAATAATTATGGGATAATTATATACACAGTAAAACGTACAAGTTATACTAATATGACAGATAATATGTAACAGTAGAAATAATACAGTAAATTATACCAAAAACACGTAATTAATAATACTATGTATTATATGAAATAATTTGTAATAATATTAATAATACAATATATTACTTAAAATATTACGTAATAGTACCGATAACACAACAAATTAATTCTAGGAATTTTGACCGCACAAAATAAATTTATAAACATCAAAATCATTTATATAAATATATAATCACATTTTTAAATCATAGAAAATTCTAGAAAATCGAAAAAATACAAATACTCTTTTAAAAATAATAATTAAATATTTTAAAATACCAAAAAATAATTTTAACTAGTATCAAAATTCTTGGTCCTTACAGCTTTGATTCTCGGGCAAAGGACTTAGGCGTTCCGCCATCGTCATTTTGAATCGGGACAAATCCGTGTTGCCGTGGGGCTTCACCGAAGGTAAGAGATCAGTCGGAACAAGAGAGGAATTCACCGTAGTTGGAAAAACAGGCGCAGGACACCTCCTAGCACGGGTCAGCTTGGGGTGACCCGCCACCAGCCGGGTCACCTCGTGGTGACTCGCGAGCGGCCGGGTCGCCTTATGGTAACTTGCGAGCGACCGGGTCACCTCGTGGTGACCCGCGGCTGGCCGGGTCACCTGGGCATGACTCTTGTTCTTTTAGTGTTTTGGTTGCTGTTTTGAGCTTCGGTCTCTAGACTCGGCGCAGTTTTGCTGGTTCCTTAGCCACCTCTTGTTTCTGCAACTTACGCACTTCCCGCGCAAGATTTCATGCGTGTACAAGTAGCGCGCGGCGTTTCTGGATTCGCTCCTCAAGAGGTTAACGCGTCCTTTTGATTTGGATCCATTCACTTGTTGATGATTTGGAGGAGGGGGGGCATTTGCTCGCTGTTGGGGGCGCTTTGTGTTCCCTGAATTTCAGATCCGCCCTGTAACAGATCCCGTCTACTAGCTCCAAAGCCTTAGCAAGTTAGCGCGCAAGGCGTTTACGTTGCCTTTGACGTGTCCTCTTTGATAGGATTGACACGCCTTCAGTACTCAACTCCTTAATTGAGGAGGAGTCCAGATCTGCAGATCCGGCCTCCTTGGAGGCCGGAGGGGCATTACAAGGTGCAGCTACCACAACAACGGGGACGTTGATCTTCCTATGCTTGCAAGTGGAGGAGGATCTGGAGGAGGAGGACAATAGATACTCCTCGAACTTTTGTTGGTCGAACTCGTACTTGACCTCTTCTTCAACCGGGATGCGAATCCGAGGTTGCGACACATCAGCCTTCGCAGAAAAGCTGTCGGCTCCCACTATGGTCGCGAGCGTGTTTGGTTTAGAAATTATTTTCTTCATTGTATAACTCGTTACAACTTTAATCGTACAACAAGTTCAAAAAAAGATTGGTCTTTTTATAAGACCTTTACACAATAAAAATAAAAATTACAATCTCCTTCAAACAACACACAAATCCTATTTATTAGTCTCTGTTTGCGTGGGATCTTTGCCTGTACCGGGGTTTATTCGTAGACTGCCTACAGATCGGATCCGGTTGACAGAATAATTGATCAGAGCTCCTACTTCACCAAGGAAGTATTCGCTAAAGTATTGATATCGACCAAGTAAAATCAGTACTCTTTTTAAGATTAAGACCAAGACTAATCTCAAGGAAAGGGAGGACGGGGCTTCAAATCCTTTGAAAGACTCCTTCTTTATGCCGAAGTTCGCCGGGATCTAGCTAGCCTCCTTTGAAATTTTGTGCTCCTTGGCTTTTCAATCCAGCAGGACCTCTTTGTCTTGATAATAATTCCCCCCCCCCCGCCCCCCGAGAGGAGGCCATAGGCTTGTATTTATAGGGACCCGGATGCAGTTATTTGGATGAGAATGAGAGGTTTGGCCTTATCTTCAGTCAATAACGACCCACCCACGTTTAGATAAGATATCTAAGCAGTTACAGAGGTTCTGGAACTGAAAACCGATCGAAACAGCCTAAAACGCGTTTTGGACGTTATGGGAAGTTCTGGGCGTGGGACAGACCACGGTGACCCGCGCGTGCGCTGGTCACCAAGTGGTGATCCGCTTGGCCGCGGGTCACCACGTGGTTCAAGAAAGTGTGTTGGAAAGAAAGAGACGCGACAGTAAGCTCGTTGGTCCCTCAGGCAAAGGCAAGTAGAAAATGAAGGAGATAGAAGAGGAATCGTTCGCTTCTGACGAGGAGACTTTCAAAGAGGATCAAGCCACTGCTGGTGGTGCTATGGAGGTCAACAGCGACTTTGAGGAAATATGCAGCAGGTTTGTCTGAGTCTTTTTATAAAGAGCTATGGGATTTATCGATCGCTGATCGAGCTCGCCGACTTAAATCTCAAAAGAAGTGGAGAATTTTGCCTACTTATAATAGAATGATGGTTGAACTTTTAGATGTAGGTTCTGAGGAGGAAGAGGAGAGAAGTGACCTTATCACTTGCGCTCGATCTCGGGCTATAGCTCAGGTAGGATTGCAAGTTGAGACGCGTGCCACATCCGCACAGGACAGACCTGTGGATCTTAAAGAGGCCCGACCTACAAAACGATTGATGTTAACCATCAAGCGACACGCTAAACCTCAGGCTTCTCGAATGGAGGTGGCTAACGATACGCCCATTGATGGGGAAAGTAATGTTTCGACTCTTATCATCTTTTCAGTCTTTTCCTCTACCAAGCTTTAGACTTAGCAAATTTTATATTCTAGAGGATCATGATAAAGACGCAATAATGTACAACTCCCCTTCTCTCGACTTAGACTTTTTTGAAGGATCTTGCTTTGTGCCACAAGCAGACGAGGCCGTGGGTCAGGATCTGGCGGGTGCCGAAACAGGTGTGGCCCCTAACACCAACGAAGGTGCCGTTGTAGGATCTAATTTGTCCACGGTGATTGCTAGCCCAGATACACCTATTAATGGTAGTACACTTTTTAGATGGTAGTCTCAGGTATTAAACATCTCAGAGTTCATCCCTCCTCTAATTGCTTATATGCTTCTGGCTCTTTTAGAAAAGCTACAAGAGGCGATCGATGATGTCGAGATTGAAGGGCGAGATGTTACTACCGGAGGTAAATTTAATTCTCCTTTATTGTTGGTTTTCAACTTCTCTTTCCATGTCCTACCACTTAGAATTTTCTGTAGATATTCCGAGGGAAGGTTTAAATGACGAAGAAGTTTCTCACGACGTAGTTAACACACCTTCATTTGATCCTGTACAAGATCCTTCGGGATCTGGTGACATGCTTTTTGACGATATGTTGTCAGAACAAGCTCGTCATGAGACCGTCGAACCAATTATTAAGGCTGGTCCCCCTTGTCGATATGAATTTATTCCTTTGCAAAAGTTACTCACTTACCTGTCTTACTTAACCGTAAGGGAGTTATGCTTGTAGGACCAGTCGTTGAGACTGATACTGCTACTATTATTGAGATATCTGATGATCCTGAGGGTCTTGATTTCTTGCTGTTGGCGGGAACTATCATAGAAACTCAGTCGTCAGTGGCTCAAACTTAGCTTATGATCCCGACGGCCGAGATGGCTACTGCAGCTATGGGGATCAGTCTGGTTGAACAGGTCGTAAGACCAACTAAAAAAGTTAGCACATCTACGGCTACTACGTCTGCAATAACTCCAACGACTCATGCAGCCATGCAAGGGGTGTCGAATGTAGAGCATCAAATTGAAGATCCTTCAGTCGTTATTGGTGAGCCCTGTTCTGACATTTATCTTGAAACTACTCGGACTAAAATTCCTAAATAGTTACTCTTCTTTTTAGGGCTTTCAACTCGGCTTTATGATCTCGTCACGGTGCTACTATCCAATAATGACCCAGATAAAATCCTCCTCCGCATGGAAGTTCGTTCTTTTTTCTCGTTTGTGAACGAGATGGTTGACAATCTTCTCCGCAACGGGCTCTCTATTGATCTCTTCAGGTTGTATCTCGATCACCAAGTGACCTTTCTGAGGGGTCAAGGGTATTCAGACTTGGCGGACGCTATTACTGCAGACTTGGTTCTCCTTGAGTATGAGCTTGAAAAACTAAAGGAATTTCAGGCAGCCGGAGTTTCTTCATATGTGGCCGCTTAGATGGAAGCCAAGTTACAAGCATGGCGTGAAGCTCAAGCATCTGTTGATTCTAAGATTCAGGAAGCAGAAGGTCTTGTTCACCAAATGGAAGCAGCTTGTGCTGGTAAGTCGGCAACTCTTTGCAACATTGATTCTTCTCTTACGTCAGGTGACGCCACAATAGCACAACTTGAGCTAGAGTTAAAAGCGATGAAGGATGCTCAAGCTGCTTTGAAGATGACGAAGGTACACGTGGAGAGCGCTCGAGAGGAAATGTCCGGGCAACTGGCACTCACTAAAGAGAAGTTGGCCACGATGAAAGCAGAAGCCGTGAGGGTATTGGCTGCTGATGAAGACTCTATGAAGACCACACTACAGAGCAAGCTTGAGCAAGCTTATACTGTGGAATTGTCTAGGTTAGAGCAGCAAGTTCTTAGCCATAAGCTTCGTGTAGATTGATTGTGACTTTTGTACCTGCAAACTCAATTTTCATTAATAGAAGATATTTTTTTCATTCATTTTACCCTTTTTTTATTATGATGTCCTATTCTGTTTGGAATAATTAACCATAAAATTTATAGGATTTTTGGCAAACTCTCAGCCTTCAACGGATTTGATGTGCCTTTACCAATTACCGTTTGAATCGGGCTAGTATGTGAATTATTAAAACCCATTTCACATGTAACGTTGTGCTAAGAGAGTTAATTCTTTTAGACTTAATGCTATGACTTTGAATACATAGACTTTATTATTTCTTACAGAAATATGACGCCCGATAACGCGTGTTAGGCGCTGACTTATTCCTACTTAGGCTTCGGGATAAAATTCCCCAGACTTAGATTCTGGTGTTTTTTTCAATCGGTGAAATACTAAACCGGCGACGTGTGTTAGATGTAGACTTAGGATTTTTGACAAACCCCTAGCCTTTAACGGATTTGATGTACCTTTACCGATCACCGTTTGAATCGGGCTAGCATGTGAATTATTAAAACCCGTTTTACATATAACGTTATGCTAAGAGAGTTAATTCTCTTAGACTTGATGCTATGATTTTGAATACATAGACTTCACCATTTCTTACAGGAATATGGCACTCGATAATGCGTATTAGATGTTGACTCATCCCTACTTAGGATTCGGGATAAAAGTCCTCAGACTTGTATTCTGGTATCTTTTCACTTGGTGAAAGACTAGACTGGTAACGTGTGTTAGGTGTAGGTTTATCTCTATTTAGGATTCGAGATAAAATTTCCCGTGCATGAAGTGTATGGATTTGAAGTTGAGAATTATGTTTTTTTCTCAGGGTAAAGACAAACCTGATGCTGGAGAGGAAGAATTTTATATTCTGTCCCCAGGTCTTGTTTAAGGTAAAGACGAACCCAAAATGGGAGAGGAAGAATTTTATATTCTATATCCCAACACTGAAGAGGAAGGATTTTATATCCAACCTCCAGTTACAAAAGAGACTCGAGATGGAATCTCCACCCCCAGAATCCAGAAAGATAAAACTCGGAGTGAGATCTCCACTCCGAGAATCGAAAAGATTAAAACAACCCTAACTTTTATAGGATTGGTTTCTTAATCCAAGAAAATAATTCCTCATTTATTAAGGTGAAATTCTGATTCTGGCCCTAACTTTTATAGGTTTGGCTAAAATCAAAAAGGTGGAAGCCTTTCGTTTATCGAAAGGGATAGTCCGGCCTTGGTCTTAACTATTGTAGGTTTGACCAAGAGAGGTTAGAGGCAATCCTAACTTTTATAGGTTTGATTGCTTAAATTAGAAGTGGACCTCTCGTTCATGGAAGGAATCGAGAGGGGATTCTGGGGTTTGACCGAGAAAGCAAATGGAGTAGAATACATGCAGTAATGAGAATGTCAACCTGTACTAGCCACTCGCTGGAGGGTTTCGATGTTAAGTGATCAGAACTTAACACGTCAAGTTTGAAAATTACCAAGAATTGGCGAATAGAAATTTTGGTGGACCCACCGTCAATTGATTTGATCAGTGAGGGATTTTATGAGGGAAGACTGATTTGTCACAATTGTTTGGGTCAAAAGTTGATATTTTCATTAGTGACGAACTCATTACAATTTTAGCCATTACAATAAGTTCAAAAAAGAAAGAAATCTGATCTTTTTATAAGATCTCCTTTATACAATAAAAATAAAGATTATAACTCTTGTCAAACAGCGCAACGGACATTTATCACCCGCTGCTTGCGTGGGATCTTTGCCTGTGTCGGGGACGTTAATATCCGTGGACCACCGTGGATCAGATCCGGTTAGCAGAAGTTAGATAATCAATGCTCTCACTTCACGAAGGAAGTAATTGCAGTAGCGGTGATTTTGACTAAGCAATACCACGGCTCTTCTCGGGATTTAAGACCAAGCTTAAATCCGGAGGAATAGGGGATGGGTCTCGAATCTCTCGAACTCCACTCTTTTTGCGCAGAAGATCGCCAAGATCTGCTAACCCTCTCTGAAATTCGTGGCTATGTACTTGAGAAACCTGCAGCACCTCGCCCTCTTGATCTCCTCCCTAAAAAATGAACACCCGAGCCTCTATTTATAGGCTTGGTTGGCGGTTTTCTTGGATTAAAACGAGGGATCCTCTCTATCTTCAGTTAGAAACCGCATAACCATAGTATTAGATTGGTTGGAACATTCAGGAACAAATCAAATCCCGAAAGAATCCATAAAAACCGAAAAAACCGATTTTAGCCGAACTGCCACCCAGTGGCTCGGCCATGGCCGAGCCACCATTTGGTGGTTCGGCCGCCCAGTCACCTTCTGGTGATCTGGCTTTGGGCCAAACTTGTATGTTTCCTGACTTTTTGATTTTTCGGGACTTGTAGTTTTCCCCCGTTTTGCGTGATTGATCATCTTGTTGACTTGCACGCTTCATTGCGGGATTGACCATTGAACACGCGCGAACTGATTGACGCGCACGTGTTGATTGATGCGCGCGAGCTGATGCGTGTGTTGATTGATGCACGCGGGCCACTTGGTTCGTCGTTTCGCTTCATGCGCTTGTCGACGACAGATAACCCTCTTAGACTCGGATAACGACGTTCATCATCTTCTCTCCGTCTCAAGCTGTGCGTGGATACCTATAGGCATTTTTAGACACCTACAGATACCCCCTCCAAAGTATTTCAGACTCATTCTTTTATGGAGGAGTCTGGAATACTTTGGATATGATAGTCCCCCGCCTTTAGTCGGTGTCAAAGGACTTGTGAACTGTTTTAATTCTTGACTTCCTCAGCCTTCAGTCTATCCAGTGCTTTGTCGAATAGCTGAAGGTCTTCCGGTGCTACGTTTATCGTCTAACCGTTGTCGAAGTCTTGAATTAGAATTGGTGAGTTAGTTTTGGCTCGTGTCATTGAGTTGACTTTGAACTGATTATCTTTGTCGCAACGCGTTGATCGGTTTGACCTAGGGCTACGTGTTGCTTGGCGTTGACCTTAGGGTTTTGTATTGATTGGCGTTGACTTTCATTACAACGTGTTGATTGGCGTTAACACGGTTTATACTCATACGTTTTCTGGAGTATACACAGTTTAAGCTCTTAAGACATTAGAGCATGGCAATCCCAAATTTTAGGTTGCAGGACCAACTATTAAAGTTGTTTCGTCCGCAGATATGGATCTTATCTCGAAGTCATTGTATACTCAAATCACGAGACCAACTAATGAAGCTGATGCGTCAATGACTCACATTTATAGAAATTTTGGCAAATTCTCAGTCATCAACGGGTTTGATTAGCCTTTACCGACTACCATTTGAGTCGGGCTAGCATGCAGATTGTTTAGACCCGTTCTGCACATAACGTTGTGCTAAAAGAGTTAACTCTTTTAGTGCTACGATATTGAATACGCAGACATCGTCTTTCTCACGGGAATAGACTACCCGGCAATGTGTGTTAGACGCTGACTTAGGATTTTTGGCAAATCCTCAGCCTTCAACGGATTTGAGGTGCCTTTACCGATTACCGTTTGAATCGGGCTTGCATGCGGATTATTTAAGTCTGCATGTAACGTTATGCTAAAAGAGTTAACTCTTTTAGTGCTACGATATTGAATACGTAGACTTCGTCTTTCTTAGGGGAACAAACCACCCAGCAACGCGGGTTAGGCGTTGACCTATCCCTACTTAGGCTTTAGGATAAAATACCCCAGACTTGGATTATGGTGTCTTTTTCAATCGGTGAAAGACTAAACCGGCAACGCATGTTAGGCGTTGACTTATCCTTACTTAGGATTCGGGATAAAATTCCCCGTGCGTGTGAAGCACGGATTTTGGCGTTATGAATAACAACCTGCCACAATGTTGAATATGTAGGCTTTTGTTCTATTTACGGTTAAGAACTAACTGGTAACGTGTGTTAGGCGTTGACTTATCCCTACTTAGGATTCGTGATAAAATTCCTCGTGCGTGTGAAGCACGGATTTTAGGAGTTGAAAAAGTGGTGTCTTCTCTTGGGGCAAAGATGAACCCGATGCGGGAGAGGAAGAATTTTATATTCTATCTCCCGAAGTTGAAGAGGAAAAATTTTATATTCTATCTCCAGTTGCAAAAGGAAACTCCAAGTGAGATCTTCACTTCAAGAATCTGGAAAGGCGAAACTAAGAGTGGGATCTCCACTCCGAGAATCAAAAAGATTCGAATAACCCTAACTGTCGGAATATTTGATTATCGAACTAAAGGTGGGTTTCCCGTTTATCGAGAGTGAATAGTAGTTTTGGTCTTAACTGTAGGAAGGTTTGACCAAACGGGGGTTTGAGGTGATCCTAACTATAAGAAGGTTTGATCATTCGATTTGAAAGTGGACCTCTCGTTCATTAGAGGAATCGAGAGGGGATCTTGGTTTTGGCCCTAACCATAGGAATGTTTGACCGAATAGGAGGTTTGAGACGATCCTCACTGTAGAAAGGTTTGATCGCTCGATTTGAAAATGGACCTCTCGTTCATTGAAGGAATCGAGAGGGGTTTTGAATGTGGTCCTAACTGTAGGAAGATTTGACCAAGTGAGAGTGGGAGTGTGAGATGACCCTAACTTTTATAGGTTTGATCACTCGATTTGTGGACCTCTCGTTCATTGAAGGAATCGAGAGGGGATTTTGATTGTGGTCCTAACTGTAGGAAGGTTTGACCAAGTAAAAAGTGAGAGTGAGAGTACAAATTACTGTAGGAGTGTTGATTCGTACAAATCACTTAAAGGGGGTTCCTGGTGTTAAGTGATAAGGACTTAACACGAAGGGGTTTGACAATTCGTCAAGGATTGATAGATCAAACTTCTAAGCATTATATCTGGACTCTAACCATGAAAGTGTTGAGTGCACGAACATAGCGGGAGTTTGAATGAATTAAACAGGAAAGAATTTTGATGGTCCCACCATCAATTAGTCTGATCGGTGGGGGATTCTGTGGTGGGAGACTATGAGTCGTCAAACACCAATGAGAGTTTTGTGAGGAAAAATTGATCCAATGAAGTGATCGAATCTCATCTCAGTAAAAGAGTGTTTGGAAATCATAATAGGATTTTAGCGTTTATCACTTTGTTCATAATGATCGGGTTATCCCTAATAATATTACTTTTAACATTCTTCCGGGAACTTCCCGTTACATGAATTATCCACCCCTAGCTTTCTTTGCAAAACTGGGTGTAACGAGGAGTACGTTATCCTCAGTCACATGTTCGGGTTATCCTTAAGAATATAAGATTCTTTGGGAACTTCCCGTTACATAAATCATCCACCCCCAGCTTCCTTTGCGAAACCGGGTTTAACATTGTACTTAGTTGGATGACCGAGAAGTAGTTTATACTCGTATACTCTTTGGAGTGTTAGAAGGAGCAGTTTATACTCTTATACTTGTCGGAGTATTCATTCGACTTAATTGAGCGATATAACGCCAGCTTCAACCAAGGTTTGGATGCTATTCTTGAGAGCAAAACAATCCTTGGTGGGATGAAGGACCTTCCTGTGGTACGTACAGTACCTTAGATCCGCAGTATTATCAGCTTCCTCCTAATTTGCGATAGGTGGTAGCTTGATCTTGTTGTTTTCAAGGAGGGATTCGAAGATGGCTGGAACGTCTTCGTCCTTGAAGGAATACTCTTTTTGGAGTTTTGGATCCGAAGTCTTTTGCTGCCTTTGGGATTGCCGTTGTGATGTTTGATTAGAACCAACAGCAACTGCAGGTGCCTTGCCCTTACCACGGGAGGCGAAGTTCGAGTTTGAAGGATTAGCCGTCGGTTGGCTCCTCTCGGCCTTCTTCCTTCGGAGGAAGCGTTCGGCTTGTTCACCGCGCACCTTCAAGTCTTTCCAAGTGTTGGACGGTGCGACTCCTATAACTTCCAATATCTCAATAGATAGGTTGTTTTGACATGTCTGAAGGATGAAGTCCTCCGTGATCGGGTCTCGGCAGTTAATTGCTTTATTCCGGAAGCGCTTGACGAAGTCGTCAACTGTCTTGTCATCTTCTTGCTTCTCATCGAAGAGCGTCCTGATCGACACCTCAGCGTCATCATCAAAGAAATGAGCGAGGAATAGGCTCTCCAGGTCGTCCCAGCTATTGATGCTTGCAGACTTGAGACGGCGGTACCAATCGAAGGTGGACCCATGAAGGGTGCCGACGAATGACCGAACCATCAAGGCTTCATTGCTAGAGATCATGCCCAAGTGGGACTTAAAGTAGATCAAATGATGAGTGGGCGAACCCTTCCCGTCGAACGGCGTGAAGTTGATCATGTTAAACTTTACCGAATATGGAATCGAATCCCACTTTCTTGGGTAGGGATACAGAATACCGGTCCTTTTTATCCCCTGAGTAGACATCAGAGCGTTAATTTTGCTCTCAAGGTCTTTTATCTTTTCGTCCTCATCTATATCCTATTTTGGACAATTTTCGAGAGGAATAATGTGGCCACCCCCAGTGTTATCATCATTGGTGGGTCCACCCCTAGTGTTCTGATCAACGGGAGGGTTCTTAGCATTGAGACGTTCATCCGCATCTGAATCGCTTCCTGCTTGGTCAGCATTGTTGCGATGGTTGGATTCACCGAACTGATTGGACAGAGCCCGAATTTGTTGGTCATGCTCTTCCTTCATTTGTAGCATAGCCATTTCCATTTCGATCTTGAATGCCTGTTTTTGTTTGGTTAGAGCATCCTCGAGAATTTTGGCGATCTGCTCGGTGTTGACCATGAATGCCTCGTGCGATTATCCCGGGCTAGACACCGTTTGGTCAGAAGCGACTGCAGAGTTGGCATCTGATGCTTCATCATCGGAAGATAATCCCCTCTGCATTCTCAGATAATCCCTTTGTCTTATAGTTCCCGATCGCAACCGGGTTAGACAATGCGATATAAGCGGGTCAGAGCTAGAAGGTCGAATTGACTTTCCCTTATCAGCCATATTTATTATGACTTCCGGGAGTTCGTCATCTTGAACAGCCGATCGCTCTTTACGGAGACGCTTTGGTTTGGACTTGGCCATTCCGTTAGATATCCTCTCGAATATCGAGACCCTCCACGGAGCAGCCTTGGGGCAACTACATGCCGATAAAACTACCCTGATAATGTTTATGCACGGATAATGAGAGTCCGTTTCTTGGGTACTTCTATTTGGAGGTCTGTTCGTACCCCCAGCCTAATAGTACAACTCATCGGTCTGAAGACTGGAGTAACCTATTGCGTGTTGGCACGATCTCTCAGGTATAACGTCATCGTCTGACGAACACGTTTCCTTCTGAGAGCTTGCTGTCTTATTGGTGTTCTTAAGAGTCACGCGTTTGGAGCTATGCTTTTAGGAGCGCGAGCTTTTGACGAGCTCTTGGTCTTCAATTCGCCGTTCGAGGCGATAAATTGCAGGGGTTTTCCTATTATAGAAAGGCACTGACTTGTTGCGAGGGCGTATACGACCCCCAGCTCGAGTGATTGCTCGAGGTTCAGTCACCGAACCCAAGCGTTCTTTGATCAGAACTTTACCTCGATCCTCGTGCAAGGGACCCAGGCGATCCGTCATCCTCATCTTGAAACGGGATAAGTCTCCATGGTCGTGAGGCATCACCGGGAGTGTAGAATTCATCGAGATAGAATAAGGGCCGCCGGAAACTCAGACGGGAGTGTAGGACGTGAATCAGAAATGAAACGGGCCGAACCAGTCTGAGTTTTGCTCAAACCACCATTTGGTGGTTTGACTTTGGTCGAGCCACCATTTGGTGGTTTGAACTTGGCCGAGCCACTATTTGGTGGTTTGACTTTGGCCGAGCCACCATTTGGTGGTTTGAACTTGGCCGAGCCACCATTTGGTGATTTGAACTTGGCCGAGCCACCAATTGGTCTTCTGGTTTCTCCGACGCCTTCGGGCACCGTTTGGGTTGTTTTTGATGCCGGTTTGGACTTTGGCCTCCAGACTCGGCGTGATCCCGGTGACTTCTTGACCACTTCTTTCTGCTTCAGCTTCTACGCTTCTCGCACGAGGATCCGTGTGTGCGCAATCAAGGCATGACGCTTCTGAATGCGCTCCTCGAGGGTTGAGTGGGTCTGTTTGACTTGGATCCATTCATTTGCTGTTGGCTTGGAGGATACACCATTCATTTGCTGCTGAAGAGGTTTGCACCTTCTGGACTTCAGATCTGTTTCGTAGCGAATCCCGTCAACCGGCTCCAAAGCCTTACCAAGTCGACGCGCAAGTCATTGGCGCTGTGTTTGGCGTGCCCTCTTTGATAGGGTTGGCGTTCCTTCTGCAATTAACTCCTTGGTGGAGGAAAGGTCCAGATCTGTAGATCCGAGCTTATTGGAGGCCATAGGGGCATTACAAGGCGGGGTTGCAGCGGCAACGGGGGCCTTGATCTTCCTGCGTTTGCGAGGGGCGGAGGATCTGGAGGAGGAGGACGACAGATACTCCTCAAATTTTAGTTGGTCAAACTCGTACTCGACCTCTTCATAAACCGAGATCTGGATCCGTGGTTGTGGCACGACAGCTTCGGCAGCAAAGATGTTGGCTCCCAATGTGATCGCCAGCTTGTTTGGGTCAAAAATTGATATTTTCATTAGTGACGAACTCATTAAAATTTTCGCCATTACAATAAGTTCAAAAAAGAAAGAAAGCTGATCTTTTTATAAGATCTCCTTTATACAATAAAAATAAAGATTACAACTCTTGTCAAACAGCGCAACGGGCATTTATCACCCGCTGCTTGCGTGGGATCTTTGCCTGTGCCGGGGACGTTAATATCCGTGGACCGCCGCGGATCAGATCCGGTTAGCAGAAGTTAGATAATCAATGCTCTCACTTCACGAAGGAAGTAATTGTAGTAGCGGCGATTTTGACTAAGCAAAACCACGGCTCTTCTCGGGATTTAAGACCAAGCTTAAATCCGGAGGAATAGGGGACGGGTCTCGAATCTCTCGAACTCCACTCTTTATGCGCAGGAGATCGCCAAGATCTGCTAACCCTCTCTGAAATTCGTGGCTATGTACTTGAGAAACCGGCAGCACCTCGCCCTCTTGATCTCCTCCCTAAAAAATGAACACCCGAGCCTCTATTTATAGGCTTGGTTGGCGGTTTTCTTGGATCAAAATGAGGGATCCTCTCTATCTTTAGTTAGAAACCGCATAACCACAGTATCGGATCGGTTGGAACGTTCAGGAACAAATCAAATCCCGAAAGAATCCATAAAAACAAAAAAACCGATTTTGGCCGAACTGCCACCCAGTGGTTCGGCCGCCGAGTCACCTTCTGGTGATCTGGCTTTGGGCCGAACTTGTATGTTTCCTGACTTTTTGATTTTCCGGGACTTATAGTTTTCCCCCGTTTCGCGTGATTGATCATCTTGTTGACTTGCACGCTTCATTGTGGGATTGACCGTTGAACGCGCGCGAACTGGTTGACGCGCGTGTGTTGATTGATGCGCGCGAGCTGATGCGCGTGTTGATTGACGCACGCGGGCCACTTGGTTCGTCGTTTCGCTTCATGCGCTTGTCGACGACAGATGATCCTCTTAGACTCGGATAATAATGTTCATCATCTTCTCTCCGTCTCGAGCTGTGCGTGGATACCTATAGGCATTTTTAGACGCCTACAATAATGGTTGAATCTCGTCTCAGTAAAATAATTCATGAGAGTTAGTGAATTTGATATCAACAAGAATATACGTCTCAACTTTGAAAACATTCAGAGTCTAAGTGTGGATTTCTTATTTATTACTTTTGTAACAGCTGGGTTATCCCTAAGAATACCACACGTAGTATTCTTCTGGGAACTTCCCGATACATGGATTGTCTCAAATGTACTAAGGATAGTACTTCTTCAGAAACTTGCCATTTATTGGCATCATAAGCCGGGCGCCTTCCTCAATAATAAGACGATATGCGCCGTTTGAATAGACTATCTCTACCACAAATGGTCCTTCCCATTTGGGCTCGAACTTGCCTTTTTTCTTGAAATTAAGGATCATTGGCCGTCTGACAACTAAGACCAAGTCCCCTTCTTTAAAGCTCTATTATCGAACCTTTTTATCAAAGGTTCGGGAGATTCTGGCTTGGTAGAACTCAATGTGTTGTTGAGCTTCCAAACGCTTCTCTTCAAACATTTAGATTTCTTCGAGACGTTTCTGATGTTGCTCTTTGGTCGTCATCTGGGTTGCGAGAGCGATTCGCAGAGATGGAATTTAAATTTCTAATGGAAGGACTGCTTCACACCTGTATACCAAAGAATACGGGGTTGCGCTAGTAAGCATGCGAACGGTGGTGCGGTAGGCCCATAGAGGATTATCAAGTTTATCATTCCAATCTCGTTTATTAGTCTTCACAAGTTTTGACAAAAGCTTGATGATAGTCTTGTTAAAGGCTTTAGCTAATCCATTTGTTGTGGGATTGTAAGCTGTTGACGAGACGTCTTGAATTTTGAACTTCTCGCAAAATTTGATGAATGCATTACTGACAAATCGAGGACTGTTATCATGTATGATTCACCTTAGGACACCATACCAGTAGATAATATGGTAATTAATGAACGTAACGACGTTGTTCGTCTTTACTTCTTTGAGCAGAATCACTTCAGCTCAGTTGGAGAAGTAATCGGTAATTGCCAATATGAATCGATCTCCTTTGACTGATGAGGGATTTATAGGACCAACAACGTCCATTCTCCAAGTCTTAAAAGGCCATGATGTAGCCGAAGGATGTAGATGCTTCGGGGGTTGGTGCATATAGTTCATGTGTACTTGACACGCGTGACACTTTCGGGCATATGCGACTGTATTTTTGATCATGGTAGGCTAGAAATATCCCATTCTTCTGATGCGGTCATAAAGTTTGGGGCCAGGTTGGTGTGCACCACAAACCACTTCGTGCGTCTCCCTAAGGACTTCTTCTGTCTCTTTAGTGGATAGGCAACATAATAGTAAACCATCATATCCCCGACGATATAGCGTTCGACTCACCGTATTATAGTAGAATCTCGATGTTCTCCATCGGATTGAGTCTCTTTCCTTCGCGTCTTCTGATAAAATCCCGTGTAGGACATATTCTATAATAGGGAAATGCCAGTCTCGGGATTCGAACTCAACTTGAGTTGAATACACTTCTTTAATATCATCTTCTCTGTCATCTAATCGTAGATTGGTACGAAGAGTTGGTGAGTTCTTGATGCGGCATAATTATGTACCAAAATTATAAGTGCACAATTAGTCAAATTATAGTATAAAAAGTTATCGATCCCACGAGGAAGGTAATTTTAAGAGATTATTAGAATTGGTTCTTATGTTTTGTGCGTGACAAAATAGGATTAAAGAATAAGTGTGATTGTGAAGAGAGATATGATGAGTGATTGTTTTGAATATGTGCAAGTAACAATAAATTGAATTTTAGAGAAAAGAAATAAGAATCAAAGAATAAATGAAATCATAAGGGAAGAAAGAAGAATGAATAAAACCAATTAATAAAATCAAGAATGAAAAGAAAGTTCAAGAAAGTCAAGATGGAGGATTCAATTAAGATATGAGAAATCTAGAATTTAATCCACTAGCTAATCTCAATTATAAAATAAAAACTATTCTCTTTTTAACATATTTTAACTTAGATTTATTAAGCATAGACTATCAAACCATTTAAGAAAAATATAACCTATCAAATTATTATCTAAGTCAAAATTACTATTCATGATAAGAATAACAACAAGATAGTAATCCTACAATTCATAAGCATAACCTATCAAACCATTTAAGATAAGCATAGATTATCAAATTCTTCTTCCACCGATTAGTTTTCTAGTCGATACCCCCATCGATGCTGGCATCGATGTCCAGCCCACTCCAAATTCTGTCCGAGCTTCCTCCTTGTGTTGGGCTTTTGGATAATTCTTGATTTGTTTTTGTTTTGGCTTTGGGCTTTGGCAGTTCTTAGGCTTTAATTCTTCTTCTTAGCTTGGGCTTTTGGATAATTTGAAAATTGATTTTCCAATGGGCTTCTTTGCTTCATTTCTTCATTTAATCAATGGGTTTTTGTTGAGAGATGGGAGTTTGAGATTTATTCTTCATTAATCTATAATTAAAAAATAAAAATAATTATTAGTGGTATATTTATTCATATAAAATAGATAATGAGGGTATAAACTTATAATAAAATATGATTATCAAATACCCCCACACCTAAACTTTTGCTAGTCCTCTAGCAAAGAAAGAAAAAGAAAATCCTAACTCACTTTCGTAGGAATCACGGTTGTATTTACTGCATACAACAAGCCTATAAACCCCTAGGTTACCCTAGTGGACGAGTTGTAGTCTCGTGAGGGTTTGCAGTGAATATACCTACAAAATTCGGTCAACTTGCCAAGTTAAATAAGTAAGTAAATAACTAATTTTCTTTGATATATTTAGGCATTCTAATAGAAGCTAGTTAATAATCAAGAAAACGTTTTTATATATAACTCCAATGTAAATTTCTTAGAAAATTTTTCATTATAGCAATACAGAACCATGTCATATCGTAGAGATTTAATTTAAAAGTTTTGAAAAGAACATGCTAACTCTTTGTTTTAAATAACTTTCATGTCTCTTGATCAAAAATTGTTTTTCAAAACCATATATACAAAACAACAACATATAGAAAAAATGGTTAGTGTTATATGTATATACTTTTTTTTCTTCACTCTTTAATTCTTGGTGATTATTTTCTATTCTAACGGGTTTTCTAAGTGATCATTTAATGAGTTTTGGGCCAATGAACCCCAACCCAATTGGGCTTAGGTCATTAAGTATAAAAATACTCATTGGGCTTAATTACTCAGTCAACTTAGGCTTTATAAGAAAGAATCACCTTGAATCTAAGAGTTTTTTTTTCTCTTTTTGGTGCCCATTTTTCGCACTCTTCTTTTATAAGGTTAGTTTTTTTTAATATATATATGTGTGTAAGTATATATAGTTTGAAAAAATGTGTAAATCAAGATAACTTAAAAAAATATTTTTAACTCTAAGTTAAGCATGCAAAATTTTTATTATTTTTAATTAAAAATCTAAGGTAAAACTTAAGTAAAGTATACTACTTAAAAAATCATTTCTTAAGAATTTTATTTGGAGTTATCATAAAAGGTGAACTTGAGTATGTCACTAACTAGGGATTAGAAAATTTAAAATCTATCAAATAGATCAATTATTACTTAACTCTATTAATTTGGTAAGTGACAATATTTTTATACTTAATTTTTTCTTTTTTTTAAACTAACAAAAGATAAATGCTGAGAGAAAAGAAAAAAAATACTGAAACAAAATACTAACTGTTTTCGGTAAAAGTTGCCTTCATTGTTGAACTCATCATAATAAAGTTTGATTACAAAGAATTCAGAATATTCAATAATAAAAGAAAAATGAATGAAAGATTACAACTTTTCGAAAATAACACAAGATCCGTTCGTCGTCTCTTACTTGCGTGGGTCTTTAGCCGGTGACGGGGACGTTGATATCCGTAGAGTACCTGACAATCAGATCATATGCAGAACTCCGTCGATTCGCGAAGGAACCTAGAAGCAGAAGCGCTTATCTCGGCAACAGCGAGATAATTGCTCTTCTTAGAATTACCGCAACGGGATAATCCTAAGGAACGGACGTGGGTGAATGTAGATCTGACGAATTTCTCTCTTGTGTTGAAGGAATCGATCACTCTTCAGTTCGGCAGAGCTTCGCCAATTCTTCAAAATTCCAGATCTGAAAAAATGAGGCTCCGGGGCTGTATTTATAGGCTCCAAGGGGTTATGGGCGGTTAAAACCACCTAAGGAACGAATTCTGTGTTGGAGACACCCTTGGGTGTCTCAACCTGGGCCGAGACACCCTTGGGTGTCTTGGCTTGGGCCGAGACACCCTAGGGTGTCTCGGCCTTGGCCGAGACACTCGGGGTGTCTCAACTTTTCGTTGAGACGTATTTTTGCATACTCGATCATTTTCTCCGTAGTTTCTTCGTCCGAACTCGGATTTGAGCAATTCAAAGTGCGTTGGAAAGCCGATGAGGAGTTCTATAAGCTCCAATGATTGGATCATCTGTAGAATAAATGAGACACGAGGGGCGATGCACCTTTTGTAAACGTCACGGGGCTCCCGATCAGTCCGTATTCTCGTTATTCCGAAATTCCGTTGCTTAACATAGTTTGTCGATTCACTTCAAGCATTTGTCGACGTCAATCAAGCTTCTGTGATTTGAATAGTGACGTTCATCGTCTTCTCTTAGCTTCGAGCCGTTCGCGGGGACCTATGGGAATTTTTGACGCCTACAGATACCCCCTCCAAAGTGTTCCAGCCTCGTTTCTTTTATAGAAGAGGTTGGAATATTTTGGATATGATTGGTCCAGCCTTCAGTCGGCATAAAGGACCTGCAGTTAGCTACAATTCTTGACTCCTTCGATTTTTAGTCTATTCGATGATTTGACGAATAGCTGAAGTTCTTCCGGCGCTGCGTTTATCGTCTGGCCGTTGTTGGAATCCCGAATCTAAGCGGATGGGTTGATTTTGGCTCTCGTCGTTGAGTTGACTTAGAATTGACTATCCTTGTCACGTTGTGTTGAATTAGGGTTTCAATCCACCGCACGTTGACTTTTTGGTTGCAACGCGTTGACTGGCGTTGACCTAGGGTTACGCGTTGACCGGCGCCGCCCTTAGGGTTTTGAATGTTGAACGTTAACTTTTTAGTCGCAATGCGTTGACTGGCGTTGACCTAGGGTTACACGTTGACCGGCGCCGCCCTTAGGGTTTTGAACATCGAACGTTGACTTTCTGGTCGCAACGCGTTGACTGGCGTTGACCTAGGGTTACGCGTTGACCGACACCGCCCTTAGGGTTTTGAACATCGAACGTTGACTTTCTGGTCACAACGCGTTGACTGGCGTTGACCTAGGGTTACGCGTTGACCGGCGCCGCCCTTAGGAATTTGAACATCGAACGTTGACTTTCTGGTCGCAATGCGTTGACTGGCGTTAACTTAGGGTTACGCGTTGACCGGCACCACCCTTAGGGTTTTGAACATCGAACGTTGACTTTCTGGTCGCAACGCGTTGACTGGCGTTGACCTAGGGTTACGCGTTGACCGGCGCCGCCCTTAGGGTTTTGAACGTCGAACGTTGATTGGTGTCGATTTTCATCAAAACATCCAATAACCGACGAAAACGGGCGAATTCGGGCTTAAAAGGGCATATATAGGCATACGGGGACCAAACGAGACCCGAGACACCCGTGGGTGTCTCAACCCTGGCCGAGACACCCTAGGGTGCCTCGGTTCTAGAGCCGAGACACACACACCCCCCTTTGCCTTTTTGCTTTTGTTTGTTTCCTTTTTTGTTTCCCCCTCTTTCCAAAATTCAAAAGGATTCCCTTTCCTCCCAACTCTTTCTTCTTCTACTTCTTATCCATCCACCATTGTTTTTTTTCTTTCAAGAATTCTTAACCCATTCTAACTCTCACATTTAAAACCTCAAATCTCCACCAAATTCGGATTTTTATTTTCTCCTCCTTGGTTGGCCGAAAATCCTCTCTCTTCCAAGCTAGGGTTTCATCATCCTCAAGCTCAAGGGAGGCTTCTTGGTTTTGGGTAAGTTTCCTCTCAAAACTTTCTCCTTTTTTTTTGATAAAGATTGAAACTTTATGCTTGCAATGAGGGTATGCCGTGAATTTGTATGCAAAGATCATAGCTTTTTGTTCTCATGGGTTGGGTGTTGTGAAAAAGATAAGAGCTTGATGATGGGTTGTGTATGCACAAAGTTTTTTTTTGGGGGGGGGGGGGGTTTATGCAAAAAAATAGTGTAGCCGAAATTGGAGGGCTTTTGTGCAAAAGAGGGCTGAAATTTGTAGGGGCCTTTATGCAAAATGGGACTGAAATTTTGAGGCTTGGACTTTAGACCCACTTGGCCACAACTTTGAGGGGTGTTTAATGCAAAAAGACCACAAATTATTGAGGGTTTTATGTGCAAATATGGTACCAAAATCTTTTGGGGGCTTATTTGCAAAATTGGCCGGAGAATTGGGGTGGTGTTCATGTAATAAAGGACTGAAATTAGGATTTGGATTACATATCCATTTGGTCAAAAATTTGAGGGGTGCTTTATGCAAGAGGACCAAAAGTTGTTGAGGGGTTTATTTGCAAATTTGCCCAAAATTTTTAGAGGGGTTTATTTTCCAAAGGGGTAAAATTTCAGGGTTGAAATTCCAAAAGTTTAGACCACAAAATCATGATCAAAATTTTGAGAAGGGTATATGGAAATTAAACCGAAATTTGTGGAGGGGTTTATTTGCGAAATTGGCTAAATTTTACAAAAAGGGTTCATTTGTAAATTTAATCAAAATTGTGGGATTTTAGGGGTGTTAGATGAACAAATATGATGATCATGATTCCACTCGGGCATGTCCTTGACCATAATTTAGCCTTGAACACGAGGGGTATTTTTTGGGTATTTCACCAAAACTTATAAGAGTTTATACCGTAATATGAACTCACGGCTTTGCATGTATGAAATTCATAGGTTTAATTAGACCTCAACCACAAAATCCTATTGATTTTAGTTAAGATTCCTAATTTTCCTTTCAAATATCGTACATTCAGATTTATTATTGTATCTGATCCGTTGATTTTTATTGCAGATTCTCTATGTCTCCGCGTCGATCCCGGTTTCATAGGAGTCGCTTCCTTTCCCAGCATAGCGAGAGGGAGGCTCCTACGGCATCTTCTTCAGCGGCCTCTTCTTTCGGGGGTGAGCACTTATGCTTTACATATCCCGATTGATCCCTTTGCGGGTCATTCGGGAAGAACCGACATCCTCCTTCACGGGGATCGAGGTTTCAAGCAATTTGTGGCTCTATTGTATCCTCGCTTGGCTCCTTCGCGGGTCATTCGGGAAGAACCGACATCCTCCTTCGCGGGGGTCGAGGTTTCGGGAAACTCGTGGTTCTGTTATATCCTCGCTTGACCCCCTTCGCAGGTCATTCGGGAAGAACCAACATCCTCCTTCGCGGGGGTCGAGGTTTCGGGAAACTCGTGGTTCTGTTATATCCTCGCTTGGCCCCTTCGCGGGTCATTCGGGAAGAACCGACATCCTCCTTTGCGGGGGTCGAGGTTTCGGACTTGTTTTGCTTGGCCAATTCAAGTCTTCCGGTATATTGGGGCGATTTTGTGTTGTCATACACTTCGTAGGTCAGTATATGTTACCACGTTATTTACATGATGACGCATACCGTTCTTCCAGTGTGGGACACTCAAAATCGTCTCTCCACTTGCCCCCATGGATGATTTATTTTGCTTTCTTGTGAGATGGATTTAATCTTTGCATAATTATCTGACTTTATTCTTATTTGTTTTGTTGCAGTCGAGTTTTCTGCGGCCAGTCTTCCCCCTCATGCTACTACTGGCTGTAGTGGGGAGGTTTTCCCCTCTATTGCCGTCAGGCAGGTCATTGGTCCCCTTCCTCGGTTTGATGGGAATCGTTCCGACGAATCCCGCTGTTTGATACGAGAGGGGGGGCATCATTCCTTACGCCTGTTGATCACAGATGCTTCTTTCACCGCCGACTCCATTTCTACTCAGGCTTTAGAGAAGCCTAGTTATCTGTTTGGGGACTCTGTTGAGGATCCGGCCAGGTTGAGTCTGGATAATGAGCATTGGCTGAATAATGACGAGGGCACTCTCCTTTATATCCCTTCCATTCCCCGACAGCACTCTTTTACTCGCTTGGAGTGGCAGGCCGTAGGGCGTCAAATGTCATGGAATCTTACAGAAGATCGCGACCGGGTTCACTGTGGATACATTTCCTCTCATAAGACTCCAGGTTCCAACGGGCATCATTATATCCGCGGTCTTCGACCAGGGATCCTGGGTCTTGATACTGCACCCCCAGGCGAGATGTCAGCAGCTGCTCCTATTGTGAAGAATCGCCTGGCTACCCTTGGGAGGAAGTTACCTCCACCAAAGTTCAGGTGTTTTGGTTGGGCTTACTCGCCGCCCAAGGGATGGTGGACCCGTATGACCGGTTATGTCTTAGGGCGTTGGGAGAGAGATCTGAAGAACAGTGGATTGTACATCCCCATACGGGCCACTATGTACGGATTCCTAGTCAGCTGCCGCCATTTCTTGGCATTGTTAGAGACATATATCCCAGATAGTAACACTTTTTTAACCAGCGGTGGAGAGTTAGGGCTGGCATTGCACAAGATGCATCATGTTTCTGGCCTTCCCATGGGGGACTGTCCGTACCAGGAGTATTTTCCTTCGAACCTGCAGCTGGAGTGGTTGAAGAAGGATGCTCCCGATATGTATGATACTCTTTGGGACCTCACATGCTATTACCATACTTCTCTAATCAAGGTTACCCCTCGAGCGAAGAGGAAGAAGCAGATCAGCTTGAAGCAGTTTGCTGTTTATTTATTCCAGAATTTGGAGGGTAATTCAGGCGAGCCCATTCGTGAATTAGATGTTTTGACACCTTCCGCCGCTAACGAGTTGATGGAAAAGGCCGAAGCTTGCTCCTACACGACTGCCAGTGCCGAGGGAGCTTTTCCTGCAGGGATGAAGTTCCGAACATTCCTTTGTCATGCACAGAAGTCCATTGAGCCCAGGACCCTGCTCGCAGGCTATCTTGCCCTCTGGTTGAAGAAGTGCGTCGTTCCATTTCAGCTTTCGGACGCTTTACCCCTCGAGGTGCTCTTCCCCGCTGTTCAGCTAGCTTATGGGAGGGAGCTTTCTCTACTTCCAGCAATGATTGCTGGCATCCATTGTGGACTTAGGTATTTGGTTGATGGTTTTGCGCAGATCGGCCCTGAACCATCGACAGAGCTTATTTGTGTGAAGGTCGAGCTTCCGTATATGTACCTGATGGCATGGCTCGTTCTTCATCGTCCTGACTTGATGTTGGCACCCGGTACTGTTGATGTCCCTGTTCCTTTCGTGCAGTTGTTGGAAAGGAGTAGATGGCTCGGGAAAACATTCACCGATGTACAGCAAGAGCTTCAAGTTCGTAAAGGCTGGGAGTTCTTCAAGTGTTTTCCTCACTTCTCGGGTCGTTATGGTGATGTTTTGATTGATGAGGAGAAACCCAGAACTGGTCGGACTATCCTTGATGCTGGCTGTTTCTGTTGGTTGGTGAACATCCGCATTGGGTATCTTGTTCTTCGGGTGAAGAATCATATTCACATAGAGCCTTATTTTCCGTGCCGTTTTGCTCGCCAGTTTGGCTACGACCAACTATATGTTGGGAATCCGAGCCGTGGTTTGAGGACTGAGGGAGGGCTTATTGACGGTGTTCGGGCATGGCTTTGGACTATGGTGGGCTGTACTAGAGCCTATTTTGCTCTTCCTTCCTCTAAGCGCAAGCCGATGCTTACTTTCCTTAGCTGCAAGTGGTTCCTTTCCGCCAACGAGTTCTTAGGCGTGAGGAGTCTTTCAGAGCTTCAGGCTGAGCATTTGGCTTAGGTCACCATCCAGGCTACCCGTAGGGCCGAGCTTTTGAAGAAGCGGGGAAAGAGGGCTGTCAAACCCTCCCTTTCGAGCAGAGATAGGATGGAGGATGATGAAGAGCTCCTTCCTACTGGCGATGAGGATGAGACTTCTGAGGAGGAATACGTGGCCACAGATACTGACAAAGAAGAACCTAATGCAGGTTTGTCAGATTCTTTCTTTTTAGAACTAACTGATCTTGCCTTCTTTCGCCGGCGTTAACGTCATATCCTTTCTATGTCTCAACTGGCTCTTCAAAAACCAAAGCAAAAGGTCTTATTCACTTATCCTAACAAGATGACTCTTATCATCCCAGGTGGAGTGGACGACGAGCATGAATCACTCGCTTCTCGCTGTGCGAGATCCCGATCTAGCGGCAAAGCTCCTGTACAGGTTGAGATACGTAGCAAGTTCACGCATGAAGGGCCCTTTGGTTCCGTGAGGGTTAATATTCCAAAACGGAAGAAAACCGCTCATAAACCACATGTTGGTCGGCGCCCTTATGGAGTGGAGTTAGGAGGCTTTGCCAGTGGAGAGGAAGGTGATACCTTATTGCTTTAAAATAACTCGCCTTCTCTTTTTTTTTATTCGTCGAAGCTTGATTATGTTTAATGTTTTAGGAGACCATGAGGAAGGCGAGCTCCCACCTGATTCTGTATTTCCTGATTCTGACCGTTTGGACAACTTCATGCAGCAGATGTGTGATGCCATTCATGACGAACCCATGGATGTTGACATGAACATGGTTGCGGATCAAGTTAATAGTGTTGAGCCGACGGTTCTACCTTCAGGTATACTTAAATCCGATGCTCTCCTGTTCGAGTATCTTTTGGAAGAGTTAAGGAATTCAGGATTTACCTCTCCTTTAATTACTTCTGTACGTCGGCTTCTTTCAGATAATTTGAAGAATCCAAGTATGGATATTAGAGCGAAAGAATCTGATGCCACCACTGCAGGTACATCTGAGCTTTTCTTTTCCCATTTTTGTATATATATCCAACACTTAAATTATTCTGCAGAAGCCACGTTAGAGAGACCAGCTGAAGATGAAGCCTTTCATGATACCGGTCTTGAGGAGCAAGGGTATGCCTCAGCACCGAGTTTCTCAGGGTCCGATATCAGACTATTGGATGATATGCTGGCTGAGCAGGCTACCAAAGAGACTGCAGGACCACCTTTTGAGAGTGATTCGTCCACAGGTATACATATAATTCCTTTCATTTTGCCCAATCTTTTATCTGACTACTAACGAATTGTCATCACAGTACCGATCATTAGGACTGATTCAGTTATGATTCCCGGTATTTCTAGCTTTCCCTGGGGTGATAAACCCGCAGGTATGCATATAATATGGATTGCCGTGCTCCTTTTCATTTGTCTAACTTTTTGACTAACGAACGAGTATGATCATAGGACCAGCCATCGGGACTGATACTCTCACGACCCCTGGCATTTCCCGTTCACCTGAGGATGATAGACTTGCAGGTATGCAGATAATCCTATCATCATGATCCCCTTTATTTGTCTAAATTTCCATTTGACCAATAAAGAAGTGTAACTACAGGACCGGCCATCATGACCGATGCGACTACAGTTCCTGGGACTGATAGCTTTCCTAGCAGCGGTGTTTCCCCGTCGCAGTCGAGAGGCACTGCCAATTTCCTTACAGAGGTCGATATACCCTCAACGACGATCCCTGCTGGTATCTCGGAGCCCGTTGACACTAGACTAACAGAGCCGGTCGTCAGACTTCAGTCTGCGGGAACCTCTGTTGGTATTGGTATGCTTGCAATTCGTTGTAAATTATATTTTATCACGTTCGGTGGGTTTCTTACTCTTTCATATTATTGCTCGTAGGATCTCCACCATCCCTACATGAGCGTGTCCTCGCTCTTTTGACTGATACCGATCCCAGCAAAGACATCTTTCGCACAGATCTCGATCTCTTTGTCATCTTTTTTAACGGCATGATCGAGAAACTTCTTCATCGGGGATATTGCATCGATCAGTTCAGGCGTTCTTTTTCTCGCTACATGATGATGATCAGAGAAGAGGGGTATCCAGAGTTGGCTGATTCTCTTAATGCCGATTTTGTTGTGTTGGAGTCTAGACTCCGAGAGCTGGAGGAGCTAAAGGCTAGCGGAGCTTCTTCTTTCGTGTCCTCTCAGTTGGAGCATAAGTTGTCACAATGGTGTGATATGAGATCTTCCATCGGTAATGAACTTCAGTCACATGAGAGCTCTATTACGCAGTTGATGGCTACTCTTGCGAGAAAGGATACAGATAGAGCCAAGCTACTCAGTTCTTTGGATTCCAACCGCCAGGAAGTAGATAGGTTGAAGAAAGCCTTGAAGCATGCCGAGGAGTCCGGTGCCATCATTGCAGAAGAGTTGGCTGGATTAGAGGGCTCCCATGAACAGACACTTGAGAAGCTAGGATCTACACAGGAGAGATTGATGAAGCTGAAGAATGAAGACAAGAAGGTCTTGACCAGTTCTGAAGAATCTGTTCGAGCTGATCTACAAGCAGAACTTGAGCAGAGTTACACAGATAGGCTTTCCATGATAGAGTCTCATGTTCTTAATCAACGACTGCCTTCGGGCTGACGATCTTTCTATTGTATGCTTTGATTTAATCTTATTAATAGAGACTCAACATTTGATTTCATTATGGTATTTCTTTATTTATTGTGAACCCAGTGGACATAATGTTTACAGGATTTCTGGCAAACCCCCAGCCATCAACGGGTTTGATATGCCTTTACTGATTACCGTTTGAATCGGGCTAGCATGTGAATTCTAAAACCCGTCTCACATGTAACGTTGTGCTAAAAGAATTGCTTCTCTTAGACTTAGTGCTATGATTTTGAATACATAGACTTTGCCATTTTTTATGGGAAAAAGCACCCAACAACGCGTGTTAGGCGATGACTTATCCCTACTTAGGATTCGGGATAAAATTCCCCAGACTTAAATTCTGGTGTCTTCATCAATCGGTAAAAGACTAAACCGGCGACGTGTGTTAGACGTAGACTTTGGGGTTTTTGGCAAACCCCCAGCTTTTAACGGGTTTGATGTGTCTTTACCGATCACCGTTTGAATCGGGCTAGCATGTGAATTCTAAACCCGTCTCACATGTAACGTTACGCTAAAAGAATTGCTTCTCTTAGACTTAGTGCTATGATTTTGAATACATAGACTTTACCATTTTTTATGGGAAAAGGCACCCGGCAACGCGTACTGGGCGATGTCTTATCCCTACTTAGGATTCGGGATAAAATTCCTCAGACTTAAACTCTGGTGTCTTTTTTCAATCGGTAAAAGACTAAACCGGCAACGCGTGTTAGGCGTAGGCTTATCTCTATTTAGGAGTCGAGATAAAGTTCCCCGTACATAGAATGTACGGATTTGAGGTGGAAAATTGTGTCTTTTCTTAAGGTAAAGACAAACTCAAAGTTAGAGCAGAAGAATTTCTTGGTCCCAGGACTTGTTTAGGGTAAAGACGGACCGAAAGGTGGGAGAGGAAGAATTTTATATTCTATCTCCCAGCACCGAAGAGGAAGAATTTTATATTCTATCTTCAGTTGGAAAGGAAACTCGAGGTGGGATCTCCACCCCCAGAATCCAGAAAGATGAGACTAAGAGTGGGATCTCCACTCCGAGAATCGAAAAGATTCAAGTAACCTTAACTTTTATAGGATTGGTTGCTTGATTCAAAAAGAGTTCCTCATTTATTGAGGGAAAATTCCAATTTCGATCCTAACTTTTATAGGTTTGGCTGAAAAAGGAAAAGATGAAAGGTTTTCGTTTATCGAAAGAGATAATTCAAACTTAGTCCTAACTATATGCAGGTTTGACTAAGTAGAGTCGGAGACAATCCTTAACTTTTATAGGTTTGATTGCTCAATTGAAAGTGAACCTCTCGTTCATGGAAGGAATCAAGAGGAGAATCTGGCTTTGGCCCTAACTTTTATAGGTTAACTTGAAAGCAAAGGGAGTGGAATACAAGTAGCAGTAGAAATACTGGTTTGTACTAGCCACTCGATGGAGGATTTTGATGTTAAGTGATCAGGACTTAACACGTCAAGCTTTTGAAAACTGCCATGAATTGGCGGACTAAAATTTTAGTGGACCCATTGTCAGTTGATTTGATCAATGGGGGATTTTGTGAGGAGTTGTTAATCTGTCAAAAGATTAAATCTCACCTCACCAAATAACTCACAAGAGTTAGAGGATTTGATAACAACAGAAGGAAACATCCTGACATTTGGAGCTTGAATGTGGATATTTTATTTATCACTTTTACAGTGATTGGGTTATCCCTAAGAATACCACATGTGGTGTTCTTCCGGGAACTTCCCGATACATCGGTTATCCTGAAAGTACTAAGGATAGTATTTTTTTTAGGAATTTGCCATTTATTAGCATTATAAGCCGGTCACCATCCTTGGTGACTAGGCGATATGCGCCGTTCGAGTAAACTGTCTCTACTACGAATGGCCCTTCCCATTTGGGTTCAAACTTTTCCTTCTTCTTGGAGTTAAGGATCATAGGCCGTCTTTCAGTTAAGACCAAATCTCCTTCTTTAAAACTCTTTTGTCGGACCTTTTTGTCGAAGGCTCGAGAAATTCTGGCTTGGTAATACTCAATATGCTGTTGAGCTTCTAGGCGCTTTTCATCGAGCATCTCGAGTTCTTCGAGGCGTTTCTGATGTTGTTCTTCAGTCGTCATCTGGGTTGCAAGAGCGATCCGAAGAGATGGAATTTGTATTTCCAAAGGGAGGACGGCTTCACACCCGTACACCAAGGAATATGGGGTTGCGCCAGTCGGTGTACGTACCGTAGTACGATAGGCCCATAGAGCCGCGCCAAGCTTGTCATCCCAATCCCGTTTATTAATCTTCACGAGTTTTGACAAAAGATTTATGATAGTCTTGTTGAAGGCTTCAGCTAATCCATTTGCTGTGGGATTGTAAGCCGTTGACGAGACGTCCTGAATTTTGAACTTCTCGCAGAACCTCATGAAGGCGTTGCTGACAAATTGAGGACCGTTATCATGTATGATTCGTCTTGGAACACCATGCCGGTAGATAATATGGTGTTTGATGAATGCGATAACGTTACTGGTTTTAACTTCTCTGAGTGGCACTGCTTCAGCCCATTTGGAGAAGTAGTCAGTGATTGCCAGGATGAATCGATCACCTTTGACTGACGGGGGATTTATAGGACCAACAATATCCATTCCCCAAGTCTCAAACGGCCATGACGTTACTGAAGGATGCAGATGCTCTGGAGGTTGGTGTATATAATTCGTGTGTACTTGACATGCATGACACTTTCGGGCATATGCGACTGCTTCACTCATCATAAGAGGCCAAAAATATCACATTCTTCTGATGCGGTCATAAAGCTTGGGACCGGGTTGGTGTGCACCACAAACCCCTTCGTGTGCTTCCTTAAGGACTTCTTCAGCTTCTTTTGTCGATAAGCAATGCAACAGCAGGCCATCATACCCCCTGCGGTATAGCGTTTGATTCTCCGTATTATAGTAGAATCTTGATGCTCTTCGACGAATTGAGTCCCATTCCTTCACATCTTCTGGTAAGATTCCATGCAAGACGTAGTCGATGATGGGGAAACGCCAATCTTGGGGTTCGAACTCGACTTGAGTTGCGTATACCTCTTGAACCTCTTCTTCTTTGTCCTCTTCATCGTAGAGTGGAACCAAGAGCTGGTGAGTTCTTACCGTAACAAACTGCTCTGTTCTGGGAGGCTGTGCCAGAGATACAGCTAATGCTGCTAATGCATCTGCGTAGGTGTTCTGCATCCGCGGAACGTGTTCGATGAAGAATCCTTCAAATGATTCTGCTATTTCCACTGCCATCTTATGATATGGTATTAAATCCTGACTTCGGACTTCGTACTCCCCTTGGACTTGTTTGACTATCAATTGGGAATCACCGAAAGCTTCGAGATACTCAACCCCTAGTTCCTTAGTGAAATTGAGTCCTATAATCAGTGCGTTATATTCTGCTACATTATTCGAGCATGGCTCGGTTAACGAGTAGGCTCGAGGCATCACATGTTTTCCTGGGGAAACTAAAACAACTCTAACTCCGGAGGAGACCTTAGGACATCCAGGAGTACCCGTCACAATAGCTGCTCGGGAAGCGCCATCGAAGTACAAACACCATACTTGTTGGTGTGAAGTTGCGTTGACTTCGTGGGTTTCATCGGGTAGGTCGTCATATATCTCGGCGGCATCCGTAGTTGGATTAGCTGCCAGGAGATCGCAGATAGCCTGTCCTTTTACTGACTTCTGTTATTTAAAATGTAAGTCGTATTGGGACAAGAGCAAGGCCCATTTTGCTAACCGCTAATTCATAAAAGCTGGTTGTATCATGAATACTCGGACTGGATTAACTTTAGAGATTACATAAATAGTCTGTCCGACCAGGTAATGCCGCATCTTCTGAATTGCGAACACCAGGGCGAGACATTCCCTCTCAATCATGGGATATCGGGATTCGGCACCTACCAAGGTCCGACTCAGGTAATATACTGCCTGCTCGTGACCGTTATCGTCGTCTTGTGCGAGTAGTGTACTTAATGAGTGGCTCATCGCCTTGACATAAATCAAGAACGGTTTGCCCGATTTCGATGCAACGAGTACAGGAGGTTTCGAGAGGTATTCTTTAATACCCTCGAACGTATTTTGACAAGCGTCGTCCCATATGAATGACATGCCTTTCTTTGTGAGTTTGGAGAATGGTTAACATTTTCCTGAGAGGTTCGAGATGAACCGTCGGATATACGCCAACCGCCCTTGTAAACCTCTGAGTTCCTTAAGGTTTCTCGGAGGTTGCAACTCATTAATTGCCTTTACTTTATCGGGGTCGATGTGAATACCTTTAGTAGTGACGACGAATCCAAGGAATTTACCACTGGACATCCCGAGGAAAGATTTGGTAGGATTCATCTTTAATTGATGGGTCCGCATCAGATCGAACATGGTCTTTAAGTCTTTAATATGATCATTCTTGTCACGACTTTTCACAACCAGATCATCTACGTAGCATTCGACAGTCTTTCGGAGATGCTCCTGAAAGATCTTCGACATGGCTCTCTGATATGTAGCACCTGCATTCTTTAAACCGAAGGGCATAACCGTGTAGCAGAAAACGCCGAGGGGCGCTCTAAATGCGGTATGCTTTTCATCATCTGGATGTATCTTTATTTGGTTATAACTAGAGAAACCATCCATGAAAGACATCCTCTCGAATCCACACGTATTGTCGATGATGACGTCTGTGATGGGTAGGGGGAAATCATCTTTTGGACAGGCGGCGTTGAGGTCTCTAAAGTCAATACAAACCCTAATTTTCCCGTTCTTCTTAAGGACCGGGACAATATTGGCAAGCCACTCGGGATGTTGCTCTTCCCTAACGAAGCCCGAGTCAATAAGCTTTTTAACTTCTGCCTCGATTGCTTCCATCATCTGCGGACGAAACCGTCTTTGCTACTATTTGATAGGTTTGACATCCGGCTTAATATTTAGACGATGCACTGCTACGTTTGGATCGAGTCCTGGCATGTCTTCATAGTTCCAGGCGAACACGTCAATGTATTCCCTGATAAGAGAGATTAACTCTTCTTTCTCTTCCGGCGGGAGGCTATCGCTAATGAATATTGGTTTCGGATTATCTTCGTTACCCATATTCACTTGGACCACTTGATCTTCGGTAGGAGGTTCTCTTTGTTCAAACCTATTGCCGTACTGCATGTTTAGGTGATGAACCCAAGGATCTTCCCAAGTTGGTATCTGATCGTCTTCCTCTATTGTCGCAGGATCGACCGTAGTCATGTTCGACATCAGCTTTTTGAATATTTCTCCAAGACTAGTGTCGGAATCCCAAGCTGAAGAATCAGAAGAGTACCCGTTTTTAGCTTTGTTAGCAATTTGATCGATAACTTGCCAGCAACATTCGTCATCAGATGAGGAGACATAGCCTAAGCCTCTTCTGTGACGATAATAATCGTCGGGCTTTCCTTTTGGTACATAGGCCATTCGAGGTGGAACTCACGGACCTCGACCAGAGCAAAGACCCTCTCCGAGCGTGAAGTCATACCCATACTTCTCCATGAGATCGCGCGCTTTTGCATTATATCTGAATAGATGAGGGGCAGGTTTATCATCATCGTCTTCCTCATCCAAGAAGTGGTCTGGTAACGAAGATTCCCTTCCTTTACCGTAGACGACTTCCTTTTCACCCTTTGTCTTTGCAGGAATGACAAGCGTCGTTCCGAATGGATCCTGTACTTATTTTTCAGTCATGCAAAATGATTGAAGTGGCATGTACAAGTCAGGGTTATCATACAGTTCTTTAGTGATATTATCGAGACACGACGAGTACTCTAAATCTTCATTTATTGATATCTCTTCGGCAAGTTGCCAGTTACAACTACTTTCCGATGATTTATCATCGTTAAGATTGATTACAATGGGTACAATGTTATTAAGTACAAAACCACCATCATAATCAAACCCAGCTTCGGTATCAGCTTCATCCCCGCTGTCCGTTCCTTGGGCCGATGGTTCAGTATCGGATTCGGCACCGTATAGAAGGGAATCGGTAAAATAGTTCTCCAATCCCTTAAACGGTTGCTTATCCGCGACCATCGTCTTGACTTCATTATTAGTGTCCACGTATTTGAGGCACTGATGAAGAGTTGACGGGACTATAAGATTACCGTAGATCCAAGGTCGACCCAACAGTAAGTTATAGGATGTTTCCGCGTCAATCACATAACAGGTAACTTCCGACTTTAAATCCCCGATCTGGCATTTGATTCGAATCTTTCCCAAGGGTTTAGACCCACTGGTGTTGAATCCGTAGACCGTAGTGCCCGTGGAAGCTAGCTTACTAGTTGGTATTCCGAGATTATGCATCAATCGGAATGGCATAATACTGACAGAGGAACCCGGATCGACTTGGATCCGGTTGACCACGCTGGAGCCAATATAACCGGTGAAGTACAAAGGTCGATCATGCTTTGAGTTCTTCGTCTGCATGTCTTCTTTGGTGAAGGAGATACAGGGAAAATAATACGCCACGAGATTGCAGTGTTGAACTGACGGTTCTGGCTCTTCAGAAGATGGCTTGATTCGAGTCAAGAAAGCTTCAGAGTCGCTCAAGGCTTCTTGTAATGCTTTCCTTGTATCCTTTGAAAGACGCAATAACTCGTATAGGGTTATCCTAGCCGGTATGTTAGCTAACTGCGCCATGATGTTAAAATAGGGCGGAGAGCTTATATTTCCCGGTTTATCTCTCCCAATCAGATGATTGAATCGAGACTGCCTCGGGTTTTGGACCTCCTGGCGTAGAGGCTCTTTCCCTTTTTTCCTTTTGTTGGACCTTCTCTGTAGCTACAGGTATTGGGGGAGTTGCGACAATTCCCAGTTCTGCCAATGTCTTGGAAGGAAAGGTTTTGGTCACCCCCTGTTTGGCCAATTGCTCGGAAGCATCCGGGTATTTGTAGTGATACTCATTCCCACTTCGCGTTACAAAGGTTTCCTGTTCATCTTCGGAAAGCGGGAAGGCTAGAATTCTGTCGTCATCTTCTCCTGGAATAGCAGAAGCTCCATAACAAGACTTACCTTTTCCTTTTGATCTTTTCTTGGAAGAGGTTCCAGTCCATTGTTCATCTCCAATCAAATTTGGATGAACCTAAAGAATCTCACCATTCGGGGCTGTGTGTGGCACAAGTCCTTTCTGGCGCTGTTTGTGAGGATCATCGTTTACCGTCTTCACTGCTGCATTTATTACTGGCTCATGCTGGAACCAGTTCAAAGGAACAGAACCGAAGCTAATCGATACTGCATTCGCACCCACTTTCTTCTCCTTAGGTTGCTTCATAGTGATGACCCCGACATCGATTAGAGCTTGGATCTTATCTTTAAGGGCGTAGCATGCCTTGGTAGGATGGTGCACAGCTCTGTAAAACGCGCAGTATTTCGGATCATTAACTCTTTTAGCATCTTCTTGATCCTGGACCGGAGGCAACTTGATCTTGTTGTTCTCGATAAGGTATTTAAAAATACCGGGAACTTCATCTTCTTTGAATGAATAGACCTTCGGGAACTTCGGCTCCGAGGCCTTTTGCTTCTGGGGCTGTTGCTGCCACCTTGATTGCTGAGGTGCCTTTTGCTGCTGCTGTTGCGGTTGCGCCTGCACTTCGAATGTCTGGTTCGCGTCCACTGCATTCGCTTGTGCCTTTCCTTTACCCTTAGGGACAAAATTCTGTTGTGGAGGATTATGTGCCATTTGTCCTCTTTCGGCCTTTTTCCTTTTAAGGAATCGCTCGGCTCGTTCTCCTTGCACTTTCAAGTCCTTCCAGGTCTTAGGTGGTGCCATTCCCATAGCTTCGAGGATGTCTAGTGAAAGGTTATTATGGCAGGTCTCGAGAATGAAGTCTTCACTGACCGGATCCTTGCAGTTCATTGCTTTGTTCCGAAACCTTTTGACGAAGTTTTCAACCGTCTCACCATTCTTCTGTTTCTCGTTGAATAACGTGTCGATTAAGATCTCTGTGTCGTCGTCGAAAAAGTTCATCAGAAACATGTCTTCCACGTCATCCCAGCAGCTGATACTCCCTGGTTTGAGACAGCGATACCAGTCGAAGGCTGCTCCACGAAGAGTGCCAACGAATGACCGCACCATAAGAGGTTCATATCTGGAGATTTTTCCCAAATGAGATTTAAAATATATTAAGTACTGGGTAGGGGAACCCTTTCCATCAAACGACGTAAAATTGATCAAATTAAATTTCGTCGGATATGGAATTGATTCTCATTCCCTTGGGTATGGATATTGTATTTCGGACCTCTTTACTTCTTGAGCGTTCATCAATGCATTGATCTTGCTCTCCAAGTCCCTCATTTTCTTATCTTCACTCGTATCTGTCTTCGAGTGATTTTGGGGAGAAGTAACGTTATCCTCCTTCGTGTTATTATCATCCGAAGGGCCACCCCCATTATTGTTGTTGACGGGAGGGGTGTTCATGTTGGTATTATCCTCTACTTCCCGTTCATTATCACCTTGGTTAGTATTATTGCAACGACTAGACTCTCCTTGATGAGTTGCCAGTGCCGTAATTTGCTGGTCATGCATTTCTCTCATCTGCTGCATGGCCATTTCCATTTCAAATTTGAAGCTTTCTTTCTGCTTAATCAAGGCGTCCTCGAGTATCTTAGCTACCTGCTCGGCGCTAATCATGAGTGATTCGTAGGGTTGTCCCGCACTCGACGTGGTATTATCAGAAGCCATCGCTGAGCAAGCATCCGAGCAAACCTCCGAAGCTTCGTCATCTGAAGGGAGTCCCTTCTGCATTCTTTGGTAATCCCTCCGCCTACTGGTCCCTGATCGTAATCGAGTCATACGTTGGGACACCGCGGCAAATTGTTCCGGACTAAAATACCGTGTTGACTTCCCTCTCCCGGTCGTATTGACGGACACTTCTGGAAGTTCATCATCTTGGTGGACGGGCTTCCTCTTGCGGAAACGCCTTGGTTTGGTCTCGGACGCCCTGGTAGAGATTCTCTCAAACACCGAGACTCTTTTTGGGGTTTTAGGACAGCAGCATCCTGATAATACTACCTTGATTATGTTGGCGCACGGACAATGAGGATCCGTGTCTCGAATATTTCTCTTCCGGGACTTATTCGTACCCCCAGCCCTATAGTACAACTCATCAGTTTGATAACTGGAGCAACCCATAGAGTGTTGGCACGCCTTTCCAGGTATAACATCATCATTATCAGACAGATGTGTTTCCTTCTGGGGATGCGACGCTTTGTTGGCGTCTCCAAAAGTCGCTCCTTCATGTTTACGCCTCTGCGAGCGTGAAAACCTAACGGGCTCTTGAACTTCAACCTGCAATCTAATGCGATCGGTAATAGGGGCTTTCCCTTTATCATCTTTCTTAGGGGGATTAGTACGACCCCCAGTCTGGTTTGTTGTTTGGGGACCTTTCAATGGTCTCAATCGTTCCTTAACGGGTGCTTTACCTTGATCTTCAGGTAGAGGGCCGAGGCGACCCTTCAGAGGGACTCTAGATTTGGTGAGATCCATGCTACCACCCGGCTTCATCGGAGATGTGGAGGCAGGGGAAACGGGATCTGAAATTGACGAAGCTCGAACAGCAACTTCGTTCGCCTTTGCCTTAGGCGCTGGTTTTGCCTTCGGCCTCCACACTTGTTTGCGCCTGGGCGGTTTCTTAACTGCTTCTTCCTTCTGCATTTCTTCTGCTTTCTGCAAAAGGAGCTTGGCATGCGTGAGCAATGCGCGACGTTTCTTGATTCGCTCCTCGAGGGTGGAGTGGGTCCTCTTGACACGAACCCATTCGTTCGTTTCTGTCTTGAAGGAGGAGTGGGTTGTTCGCCGTTGTTATTCCCGGCGCTGTCTGGATTTTAGATCCTCATTATAGCGGATCCCGTCCAAAGATTCCGAAGCCTTGGCTAATTATCGCGCAAGGCGTTGACGCCGTCTTTGGCGTGCCCTCTTTGACAAGGTCGGAGCGCCTTCATCAGTTGTCTTCACGGCGGAGGGAAGCTCTGGATCTGCAGCTTCAACTACGTTGGACGTTGTAAGAGCGTCACGGGGAGTAAGCGCAGCAATAACAAGGGGATCTCGGATCTTCAAGCCGGAAGCCCCGCGAACATTTCTGGAAGAGGATGCCTTCCTGCGCCTGCTTGGAGAGGCGGATCTGGAGGAGGAGGAAGAGAGGTACTCTTCAAACTTCTGTTGATCGAACTCATATTCGATCTCTTCATTCACCCGGATCTTGAATGCCGGTTGCGTCACGACAGCCTCGGCAGCGAGGCTGTTGGCTCCCACTGTGGTCGCCAGTTTGTTTTCGGTAAAAGTTGCCTTTATTGTCGAACTCATCATAATAAAGTTTGATTACAAAGAATTCGGAATATTCAATAATAAAAAAATGAATGAAAGATTACAACTTTTCGAAAATAACACAAGATCCGTTCGTCGTCTCTTGCTTGCGTGGGTCTTTAGCCGGTGACGGGGACGTTGATATCCGTGGACTACCTAACAATCAGATCAGATGCAGAACTCCGTCGATTCGCGAAGGAATCTAGAAGCAGAAGCGATTATCTCGGCAACAGCGAGATAATTGCTCTTCTTAGAATTACCGCAACGGGATAATCCTAAGGAACGGACGTGTGTGAATGTAGATCTGACGAATTTCTCTCTTGTGTTGAAGGAATCGAT